>JAQFVV010006586.1:200090-320425 GCA_028023455.1 Epiperipatus broadwayi
TAAAAACACAGAATTACTTGTATAAAAAAGCTTTTATATTTCAACCAGCAGACTGGTTTTCATCAGAAAGCAAAATGGCCATTTTGCTTTCTGATGAAAATCAGTCTGCTGGTTGAAATATAAAAGTTTTTTTATAGAAGTAATTCTGTGTTTTTATTGTTTTTATTTTTCCTCTAGATAGTTTGTATATTTATTATTTTCATATATATATATATATCAACTGCTCTTGTTATGTTTTTTTTTCAGAAACACTACCATGAGAATAAGCATAAAGTCTACATTTAATGGTACAAGATACTATAGCAGAAAAAAAAAATATCCTTTGATGTCTATATTTTTAAAGCAATATAATATTTGTAATTACAGTAACTAAATAATTAAAATTTTTATCCACTTAGGAGCACTTTCTATTATCCCAGTAATCTTTGTCAACTAAACTTTGAAAGACTAACTTTCCCACAATTACATGATTCCTTATATTTGTAGCTTGCCAGTTAATTAGGTCATGTTTATATTTGTATATTACCATAGCTTCCTTTATTTTTCTTTTATTGTTATATTTTCAATTTGCAATATTTTTACATTATTAGAATTGAAGTCAAAATTACATGATTTATTATGGTCGTAAAAAACAGTTGCTGAAATATTATCTACTATGCAATTTTGTTTCAATTTCTGACCTTGTTTTAATAATAGCAAGTGCTCTTTAGTTTTTTTTCCAAAGGATATCTAGATTCACATATATATCTACTGCCACACCTACATATCCATTTATAAATGACACATTTCTATTTATAAATGAGGTTTTATCTTTGCAGTTATTTATTAATTTGTTTGATGTAGGAGGTGTTTAAAATGCAATATCACATATAATACTGTATTTAAAAATATTCAGTTATATATTGTAACCCGCCACGGGACCGTGACATTTCACTACCTACTCTAATCCTTGCTTGATGATTCCTTTTTTTGTTGGCACCCGCTGTGTTCTTCCGTCCGGGGATTACATGATGTTCTGCGACGATAATTTCTAACACCCATACACGTACGCTTTATTTATTTTATACATAGATTCGAATCGAATCCCAGTAATAGGCGCCAGAAGAACTTTTAGAAGAGTCCGCCACGTATGTGCATAAGCCCACTCAATTATATCACAAAACATGCCCGTGCCTCGCTCCAGTCGGAAACATGAAACGAACACAGCCACAATTACCCTTCACACTACCTCCGTTATTATAATCATAGAAGGGCCCGCCCTACATCCCACAGAACAAATTAATCCAACTTAACTTTAGTCTAAAAAGCATCATGACATAAGCATAAAATCAATAAAATCCCACCCCCAAAATATCAACTGCATTCAGCATAAAATCAATAAAATCCCACCCCCAAAATATCAACTGCATTCATTTCCATACAAACAAACTTACGCTAAAGCATTCATTCCGATATATATAAATTTATGTTGAAATTCCAAGCAATTAAATAACAAAAAAAATTAGCTACATAAATATTTATTTAATCTGTTTAATAATGATTAACACAGGTATGTGATCGGCAAGCCGAGACAATTAACGGTAAACTTCAAATTACTTTGCACATATTATTTCAGACTGTTGATCAGTCGGCAAATTTATTAGGTAAAAAAATTCTCGAACTGTTCATAAATGATTAATATTAATTATACTGTTTTAGATTAATGTCTTTCTAATAGTTCTGGATATTAAAGTTATTTCTTTAAGTGCACAATTGAATGTAACAAATTTTACGATAGCTACCTGTGAAATGTAGAACGACTGTAATGGGATCCTGAGCGAAGATTATTCTTTAATGAGGTATTCCGGCGATGTGCGCGGTCTCCAAGCGAGCGTGGTCCTAGTATGAGGTTCTCCGGTGGTATGAGCATCTTGATGGCAATCAGCTGGACTGGACGCGGAGGTCCGGCGGTCAAGCCGCAAATTCTATATTCAGCAACGCATGGCAGTTAGATTCATAACGTCTAATAAAAAATCAAGTCTCTTAATAATTTCTCTAAAGAAGAGCACAACTGTCCTCTGAAAACGCTGTTCGGCCTTTTTGATCTTTGCCTTCACGCCCTCACACCTTGAATTTTTCTCCTCCAATCAATCCCATGCACCTGTGAGTCCCTTTATTTGATAAGTCCATCGCGTGTCAGCTCAACTCCGAGATTTCTGGGATTGTTGACATTAGTTTGGAATTTAACCGTTTTTCTTAGGTATTGTTTCTCTGGGGACAGAAATCTGAGTCGTACAATAGCGGTGTACACTTTCTCACACCTCTGTTTCTAATTTTGGCTTGTTTTATCTCGGCGTACCAGCACATATCCTGTCTATTGTTTCAATTTCTAATTTTACATTTACTAATTACGTTTGTACAAATTAATCTGAGATTGCTTGGAATTTCAGAACATATTGCTAATTAATTTAAATTATTTGATAAAAGTTAAACTTGCGTTCAATCATTCTTCTTTAATTAATCAAAAATGAATAAAAAAAACTACAATGACGGATTACAGATTTATTCTTAGCACACACACACAAAATAATAAAATAACAACAATTTTTACTCTTTTTTTCAATAAATCTGACAGGTACTCTTATATAGCTGCGATCGGCTTTTAGAAACGGCTGTTCTTCGCTTATTATTAAAGCAAGACCGCTTTTATAAAAGTTTTGTCCCTGTCAGTTATTTCGTCCATTGATTATAGTTAAATATACCCCCATACGCCTGGGTTTGAATACCATGTAACGCTATTCCGTTACAATATATATATATATATATCAGCCATCTAGGTATTTTACCAGTAGAGATGGAAACACATCTAACTATGACTGGACCTAGGGTCTTCAGGTAGGATGCTATGAATGGCACTATGAAATAACTATCAAATGGTCATATCTACCTCCAGTGGGATAGTTCTAGGCTTAATCATTATATTAATGCCTCAGAATTCTAACATAGGGAGAATGTTGCTGTCAACTCTCTTCATGGTTGAATTTATTCTAGACAGCAACCACTGCATCATAATGTGGATTGCAATTGAGTGTAAGACTCACCTCACCATACTATTGTATTATGATGTAAAAGAAAGAGTGGGTGTGGGTGTATATATATATATATATATATATATATATATATATATATATATATATATATATATATATATATATATATATATATATATATATCCTGTTATGGATTGATGGAAGGATGGGTAAATAACTGACAAACTAGAGACTATTTAATAAAAATCAATTGAACAAAATTTATTTGACTAACAAAATGAAAATTTGAATGTTTTTTTTTTTAACATGATGAAAAAAATTAAATAATATAGACATACATGTATGTGTGCCAAATATGTATCTCTATCATATATATATATATATATATATATATGATAGAGATATATATATATGGATACATATTTGTCAATATATATATATATATATTGACCCACAACTTTCCAAGATAGATATATATGCTAAAGCACTAAAATATTTACAAAGTAGAACGAATATAGCAAATGAAGCCTTATTAGTTCATCACTATAATGAATGCGAAATTAGCTAAATATGTACAATATTATTTATAAATGTATGTGTTAGATCCATAGTTCATTTGCATATGGTAGAGATTCCATTCCTTTTGCAGGACCCTCCCTTTTGTCTATGCAGGAAATTCTTACAATATATAGAAGAGAACATTCACTCAAGAATATTAGTCTTTTATACCAAAAAACAAATATTAACATAGTTAAAAAAAGCAAAAAAATAAACAAACTCAGTTTTGCAACAAGTGTATGGTTTTAATATAGAGCTATTTTAATTAAAATCTTACCTCATTCTATAATGTCTTGAAGATGATGATCCTAGTGTCAAGCCAATACACAGGGAGAGCTAAGTCAAATTTTACTCAATAAAAAAAGGTTGCACTTAACAAACCTTTCCCCCCATTCTTGCTCAATTCTAGCTACAATGGACTGTTGCAAGTGGTAGGTATTGCAGTTACTAGATGTGGAATTGAAATTAAAACAAACACACACACACACACACACATATATATATATATATATATATATATAGTAACAAGTCAGATGTCACATGACTTATATATAGCTTGCACTTACAAATATGTAAAATTAAGAGCGTGCTAATAGCTCTAAACAAGCTTTTTTTTTATTTATGATAAATGCTACTACAAGAGAAGGCATTCAAATCATTTTTATTTTAAATGGTCCCCATCCCCAGACTGGTTTCGACCTATGGGTCTCTTCAGTGAGGAGTTGGGACATTAGATCTAAAAAACCAACTCAAGCAAAGCATTTATCTAAATAAAAAAAAAGCTTGTTTAGAGCTATTAGCACGCTCTTAATTTTACATATTTGTAAGTGCAAGCTATATATAAGTCATGTGACATCTGACTTGTTACTATTACTATTATTATTTTGCTGCTGTGGCTTTAGCTAAATTAAAGAGCTAAGCCTACTAATATATGGAGTATCTGAATTAAGTTCAGTCCCATATGATTTTTTCAGTTGGAGAGCTGACTTTAAAGACATGTAGGTGTCTAAAAGTTTCAGATCTTCTTCTAACAATTATCTTTTAGATAAATGCTTTGCTTGAGTTGGTTTTTTAGATATAATGTCCCAACTCCTCACTGAAGAGACCCATAGGTCGAAACCGGTCTGGGGATGGGGACCATTTAAAATAAAAATGATTTGAATGCCTTCTCTTGTAGTAGCATTTATCATAAATAAATAAAAAGCTTGTTTAGAGCTATTAGCATGCTCTTAATTTTATATATTATATATATATATATATATATATATATATATATATATATATATATATATATATATATATATATATATATATATATATATATATATATATATATATATATATATATATATATATATATATATCAATTTCAAACTTTCCCGGAATTATTCAGGATAGTGTTCATGGATTTGGAAAGTATTGTCCCTCATAGACATGCTTCACAGCTGTTCTGGTCCTTTTTCCTTGGCTTGAAATGTGTTGCTCACGGAAAATCATTGGTGGCTTGCTTTTAATGATATTACTTCCATCCTCATGTAATTTTATTCTATATACATTCTGAGGTTTGAGACAGGTATGTCATGTTTAAGCAGGCATTATATATAGATATTAATTCATCACATCTCCAATGGTCAGAGTTAACAACATGTCAGACTCATGACAATATTAATTTACCCAGAGTTCATCATTCTTCAGTTAGTAAAATATATAAAACTTTTCTTTATTCACTATTTGGTGCTTAAAAAGTTTTATAAAAAATAAATTATTTCATATATATATATATATATATATATATATATATATATTTATATATATATATATATATATATATATATATATATATATTGCAAGTAATGGTAAATGACTCAAATAAATGTTTTTGATTATATTCATAATCACTATCAACTTAATTCAAATTTCAAAATGGAATTATCTACTACTATCTTGAAACACATGTCAATTTAAATATCCCATAACTCATTAATCTTAATATTTTCTGACTCTCTATTTATTATAATATTTTTATACCTACTAATAAAAATTGCCTCCTATATTTTTCTATTTTCACTATCTCTTTCTTGACCTACAATTTCTACATTTTTTATATCAAAATAAAATGTAAAATTACAATTCCTATCATGATCATAAAAAATCAGATTCAGTATATAACTTCACTTCATTATTTCCATCACTACATATCTGCACATTTTTCAAAACTCTTTTATACAACAATTTATACTCTTCAATTCTCTTTACTATATTGCACTTAGACTCCTTTATGTATGATAACTTACACCCACAAAAAATTCTATAAATTACATTACTCAAATTAATTCTTTCTAACTTATCTTTTGAATTATTAATTATTCTATTTATATTGGAATATACTTAAGTTTTGTTATATATATATATATATATATATATATTTTCATATATATATATATATATATATATATATATGAAAAAGAAAAACAAGTTTTATATATGTAAAACTTGCTATCACTTGTATTAATGATCAATAGATGGAGCTTTACCAAGACCTCCAAACAAGCGTATTCTGTTTACATAAACGTCAGAGTCAATATTCACTGTCTCTTTCATTTTGCTCCACCCTCAGATCATCTGATTTCAAGCTGATTTGCTCTCATCAGTGAAGGGATAGGAGTTATAAAACTACACCTAAACACTAACTCCAAGTGTTTATGCAAAACATTTCTATCAGTTGGCAAGCATGAATTTTTTAGACATGTTAATGTACCTTTAAAGTTTTCTCACAATGATATAGATTGCAGAAACTTTTACTATGTGGAGAAACTGAACTGAAATCAGACCCATATAGCCATCTTGTTTGATAGGCTGAGTTTGAAGACATTAACATGTCTAAAAAATCCATGCTTGCAAACTGATAGAAACGTTTTGCATAAACGCTTGGAGTTAGTGTTTAGGTCTAGTTTTATAACTCCTATCCCATCACTGATGAGAACAAATCAGCTTGAAATCAGCTGATCTGAGGGTGGAGCAAAATGAAAGAGACAGTGAATATTGGCTCTGACATTTATGTAAACAGAATACACTTGGTTGGAGGTCTTAGTAAAGCTCCATCTATTGATCATTAATGCAAGCGATAGCAGGTTTTACGTATATAAAACTTGTTTTTCTTTTTCATAAATGTACCTTTAAAGTTTTCTTGCAATGATATAGATTGCAGAAACTTTTACTATGTGGAGAAACTGAACTGAAATCAGACCTATATAGCTATCTTGTTTGATAGGCTGAGTTTGAAGACATTAAAGTGTCTAAAAAATTTATGCTTGCAAACTGATAGAAATGTTTTGCATAAACACTTGGAGTTAGTGTTTAGGTCTAGTTTTATAACACCTGTACCCTCACTGATGAGAGCAAATCACCTTGAAATCAGTTGATCTGAGGGTGGAGCAAAATATAAGAGAGAGTGAATATTGACTCTGACGTTTATGTAAACAGAATATGCTTGTTTGGAGGTCTTGTTAAAGCTCCATCTATTGATCTATATATATATATATATATATATATATATATATATATATATATATATATATATATATATATATATATATATATATATATATATATATATATATATATATATATATATATATCTGTGTGTGTGATTATATTGATTGAGAGTAAATTCATATTTGTAATTGAATTCTGTCTTCACCTTCCATATCTGGATACCCTAGCGACTGGCTTGATATTAAGTCATTATGATGTTTTCCAAGTCTAAGTCTTCTCTAATGATGTAAGATATTCACATTTAGTTCATTGTTTGTGTAAATGTATACATGACTGATTGATATCTTGAATTAAGATTTTATCTTTTTTCAGCTAAGAGAATTTAATTTATTGAGACATTTTTTATTAATATCACATTTGATAAAATAAATGTTGGTTGTGTATCTATGTAGAAATGTGTGTTTACTATCTAAATGATAATACAAATTCACCTATACATTAACGAAATTTAGTTTTTTAGATAAATTTAATTTAGTGAATAATGCACTATGAATTGAGGTTGGTTAGGGACTCCCCTACCTTTACTGAGTTAAAATTTTAAGTTATGGCTAAAGTTTTAACATGCATAAGTGCGTGTCCCTCTAATTGAAGATTAATTTTGAATTGTATGAAGGGTTGTTACAATCTATTTCTTGATTGCATCATTTTTACAGCTGATTTGGAGCACTTTAATTATGTTTCTTATAGCTAGGCCATATCATTTGTAGAATGAATGATCTAGACTTGGGGTATTTGATTGTTTTATAGTTGATACTTACCTGTTTATGTGTCTTTGTTATATATGTCACATAGGTTTACTTACTACCCTTCTTGCTGCTCTGATTTAAGGCTTATTGGATTTACAAAGGTAGCTAAATATTGGAGCATCGATATTGTGGCAGGTTCAAACCATATATGATCCAATATACACTATTTGCTAGATTTATCTGGGTTTAAACCCTATTTATAATAAATTTATAATTTTATATTATAAATATTATGTGAAAGAACCAGCACTTTGAGCAGAGGGTAGAATACTATTGATGGCAGGTCCATCAACAATACCCACAGTCAGACCAAGCTATGCAATGCATAACACAATCACATTTCCAGACTGTGGCCCACCTTCATTGCTAGATTCAATCCCCCACTATACAAACACTTTATTTGTTTCTGAGTAAACCCAGGGTGCCAGCTACTTTCTAAAACTAACATGTTTGGACAGTAGGCCCATAATCCAGTTCTTTATTAATCCTTTAACTAGGTCAGTCTCTTTTTAATTCAATAACAAATTATTGTTTCAAATTAGTGGCAAAAGAATTGACCGAAAAAATTAAGCTTTACGTTTGAAAGACAATTTATTTTAATTAACATTTATTATACTAATTTTAAATACTTTTATAAATCTTATTTAACTAACATAACGCTGGTATTTTTTATATAATGATCATGCACATTCTTAATTTACACACTATAATATCATATAACAAAGCATAAAATAATATTTGACATTTAAAACACACACATTAATAGTTTGTCTATGTATGCTATATAGTTCATTAGTATTTGACTCAGTGAGTCTTCAAACTAGTGTGATGGCTAATTTAGAAATGAGAATAAGGAAAATGTTATTACCTAGGGTTTTGAATGTGGATTTACAACTTTGTTTTCTTACTGGTTGCTGCTTCATGTAAGAAGATTTCCAGCCAGCTGGGTCATTTTCTTGAGGAGTTTTATTATTATTCACTGGCACTATTCTTGGAGACAGTTAAATATTTATTGGGGGATTTCAAGTTGTTATGCAAGCATTATCCTTTTCACAGGCAGGTTGGATGTTTACTGAACTCAGGCTAGAGAATGTTGCATGATTCCAATGGTTACTAGCACTGCATTTTTGAATCTGGATAGATAATAAACTGACTGATAGAACTCACTGATAGAATTACTGAACTGATTGTCCGATGAAAAACTGGACTATTTATCCATAAGACTTGTTCCCATTCTGATAATTGGTGTTTATATCCCTCGGCTATATTTGTTGTTTAAATTCCTTAGATAAGCTTTCGATTCTGTTGTTGGAGAAGTTAATTAGCAGTTCATCACAAATTTAGTGTTGTTGTTTTTTGTCTAACTTAATAGCCATCACAAAACTTGTTGTGTTGTAGATTTTTAACTTAGTAGCCATCATTGTGTTTTTAATGATAATTTTCATTTATTGCATTGTGACATGCACATAGTTATGCTATGTTTACAATGCACATTTACATTTTATTAAGCTCACATTCATTCTTCATTTTCGCACATATATAATTTAAAATTAATTCACTATTTAGTTTTTAAAATGACTTTTTTTCTTTAACTTAAATAAAAAGAGATTTATATTTTTAAACTTTTAGCTTCAACCTTTTCTTTCTTTTTTCTAATGAATCATTTATAACTTTTATGAACAATATTTTCTTTAAACTAACAACAATAATAGAAGAATTCTTTACTTATTTGAAAATCAACTTCTTTTAATTTGACATTTCTAAAACAAACCCCCTCCCCTCTTTTAATTAATTGTAACATTTATTTCAAAAAACTCTTTAACTTTTAATTTTACATTTTCGAAAACACTAAACTCTTAAACTTTTACATACCATTTTCTTTTAATGAAAGATTTTTATTTTAATAATTTTTAGCCAAAATTATTTTATATATGTGCCATTACATACCATTTTCTTTTAACAAAAGATTTTTAGTTCAATAATTTTTAGACAAAATTATTTTATATATGTGTTAATACGATCTTGGTACAATAATTTTTGTATTGATTGACTCCTGTGTTTTAGTGATTACCAAGGATTCCCAGTGATTGCATTTGAGCATCAACTTGAAAATATCCTCATCAAACTTAATATCCCTAGTCATGTATTATTACATTTTCCATCAAACACCTGTTATTTCTTTTTGTCTTAGATGTGATTTATATTGTCTTTATAATTTTCTTGGTAGTTACTTTTATTTTTTAGATGTGTAATTAATTTGATGGGATCATTATAGTCTATTATTAGCAGCCAAAATAGGGATTTAAGGTATGAGCATTATATATATGCCAAATTTCTCCTTCCTGGTTTATCCAAAATATCTTGAGACTTGTTTTCTTAATGATGGCATATGGTCCTTCATACTTATTGTAGAACAAACTTATGCCATTCATTGTGGTCTACTTGGGTGTGGAGTTTTTATCAAAACTTTATCTCCAATTTTAAATGTGTATGACAACTCTCATGTATTTTGGTTCCTACAACTTAACATTGAGGTGAGTCATTAATGAGCCATTTGTATATCTCTTTATTTTTCTATTTGGGTTGAGTAGCCATAGGTTGATATTCTGCAATAGTCCAGGTGTGTATTGATTAAAGTATACTCAGATGGGCATGAATCCAGTTGATTCATTTAGATTCCAATAGAATTAATTGACAGCACATTTTGTTTGCTTCACACACCTTTTATGTTCTCTCTCTATGTAGGTTCTAAACAAATGTTCATATACCCACATGTTGAATTTGCATGGGTTTGATTGTGGATTCCTAATAAGATTACTACATGTTTTATTCCAAATCTCTCCAGTTTACGATAACTTGGATAGGAAAGGGTCCCATGATCTGTTAACTTGTTTTAGGCTTACCTATCATCGGTAATAGGAGGGTGTCCAATATCTTAAAGTGTTTAGTATTGGCTTGGGTATTTGGTAAGCATAAACATATTTCACTAAAAAGTTCTTAGGTGACTAAACTATTTTTGTTTGTTAAATGGGGCCAATAACCCATAATGATCAATTGCTAACATCTAGTTTGATCTTTCTGATATGATTGATTTTAGTAGAGTTAATATATTCTGGTTTACTGGCTTGGCCCTTAAGAAAATTCACAATTGTGGAGTCATCTGAAGATGTGCTTGTACATTTTTGGTCAGTAAAACCATTTTCTCAGAGTGTGTTCTGTTTTGTGGGCACCATAATGCCCATACAGACAATGAATGTAGTTTCTGTGTGGATCTCACAAGGATTTAGCTATTACTACTGGCCACTCATCAGTATTACAATTAACTTTGTATAGTACAACCTGTTTTTCTAACTTAAACAATCAAGAACTTCTGACACATTCAAAACATGCTCTACTTTAAAAATCTTTCATGATTGAGTTTAATCTGAGTCCTTCAATTGATTCTCAGGTAGGCTTTCCAATAATTCTCTACATCACTCTTAGTCATTACATCAACACATGTAATGTAAGCATTTTATACTGACAAATGATTCTATTCTGACCTATATGAGATTTGACAAAGCACATCATCCACAACACCCTCAGATCCCTAATAGAATTTTCATGATGTAATTGAATTGCTGTAATACCAAATACCATCTGACTAGATGATGATTAGTCAGGTATTTCTGATTCCTGAATTTGACTCTTTTTCGTCTGTGATCACTATCACCTCTGATCTGAGTAGCATATGTTGAAACATTTGGAAGACCTACACTATTGCTACTGTTTTCTTTTTGGTAACTGTGTAATTTATTTCTGGACCCTTCAGGAGCTGGCTGATGAAATAGAGAACTTGAAGTTGGCCATCCTCCCGGATCTGGGATAATGTTACCACTAGTCAGAAAACACTGCTATCTGTTTGGAAAAAATGGTTTATTAAAATCAGGAAAGACTAATATGGTTTGTGCTAAGAGCCTTATCTTAATATTGGCAAAGACTTGGTTCTGTTTTTCAGTCCAGTTCAATCACTCATCTTTTTGGATTAGTTTTTACAATGGTTCCAGTGGTCTGAGAACATCTGTTAGAAACAATTGTAAAAATTGTCCAGTCCTAAAATGGTCTAATTTGTTTTCTTTGGTTAATTTGGGGACATTTTGAATGACACTGATGTTCTCTGAATAAAACCTTATCCCACTGCAACCTATGATATCATATAGGAAGACTATCTGGTTGGAAACTAGGGGACTCTTCTTGAAGTTGATTCTTAATCCCTTTCTGATAGCACTTATGAAAAAATATGGTAAGAGGTTGAAGAGGTTCTTCAATTGTGGCAAATGCAATTATTACATCATCCACATAAACAGTAACAATATGTTTAACTTCAGGAGTTAGAGTCTTATCTAAACACATCTGACTAGCACCACTATTTAACAATCTAAAAGGTATCTTAGTAAACTGATAAATGTAATCCTTTTATCAGAAGGCAGTGTATTGGTGATCATCTGGGTGGAGTTCAATCTGCCTGTAACTGGATTTTAGATTGAAAGTGGAAAACACTTTCATGTTTCCAAATCTCATGAATAATGTATGTACGGGTGGTGTGATGTTTCTCACTGTGACAGCAATTTTGTTTACTTAAGACGCATCTAAACAAAATCTCATCAACCCATATTTTGTCTTCACAGTTACAACATGATTGCAGTATGGTCAAGAGCATTTGGTTATCCCCCAATCCAGCATTTTATTAATCTGTTCAGAAAATTTTTCATGATGCTGGTGTGAAATAGAGATAGATTTGGATTGAACTGATTGGCCATGTACTAATCAAATTCTCTGTTGGAATCCATCTATCATTCCTGGTATCTGTGAGAAGATCAGATTAAATTCATTAATATCACAATTTCATTGCTTCTTTGCCTCCAAGCAAGTTGGTGTCTGTGATTGTATTATCTAGCAGTGTGCTCTGGAATACTAGATACAATATAGTCTGTTAGTTAGATAATATCTCGGAAGCAATTTCATTTTCAAGACTTCATCATTTATCCTGACTGTCCTATCTGAGAAATCAATAGTACAATGGTTCATGTGTAGGAAGTCTGCCATGACATAATGTATTAGCCATTCAGTATGAGGAAAATATGATAGAGGGACATTTGGCCAATTTTCATTTGAACCCATATGTTTTTTTGCAACAGTTTCACTTTTATATTATTAATCATGGTGACCTACATCGACTTCAGTGGCAGGATCTTGGTATTGGGGTTATTAGGCAGGATTTCATGGTAGAACTTATCTGACAGATATCTAGCAACCAGAATCTAACAATGCCTTAATTAAAAAATCATGAAATAAAATATTTAATATGGGACAGCTTTGCAAAGAAAACTTAAAAAAAAATAATTTACTAAAAATAAACCTTTTTCAATAATTTTTAAACTAAAATTCAAACTGGGAAATATGCAAAATTATTAATGAAAGAGAAAAAAAATATTTATGAAACTGTATATTTTTCTTTCTTTTACAAATATTTATACCCCTTTTTAAAATATTCATTTTATTAGTAACAACATAATGTGTGAGAATTCTCATATTACAATGTCTTCCATAGAAAAATAAATTAAATACCTATTAGTGCGACAAAATACATATAAAATTAATTATTATTTATGTCTTAATTAAATAACTTTAAATTTAAAGAGTATATTTTCAAATATTTCTTTATTTTTAATACAGTAAATTAGTTAAATGTCTATGTTACCTATATCTAACATGGGAAATAGAATTGATTTTAACCGTTTTTGATAATTTTAGTTCAACCCATTTTGTTTCACAATTGAAATAAAATAAAAATTAAAATTAGTCATGTACAACTGTGTATTAATATTTCTACTGATTTAGAAGCTGTGGTAATTAAGTTTTTCTTTCGGTGTATTTGTTATAGGGTAGTAGATAATGCGATTGTGTAAAAAAAAAAAAAAAACATCTAGAAAATGTTTCATTAAGGAATAAAAGCCGAATCCATACATTAAATATTTTTTTATTTATAATGAATTTTTGTTACAATTTTATTTTAAATTGATTATTTTTAATTTTAATAATAATTATGCATGAAATTTGAGATTATCGTCTCAGTTCTAGTCTAGGTTATAATTTAACTATACACAATGATTAATGCATCAATTCTGTATTCTTTTAAATAAATAACATAACTGATATCAATGATTCACTAGACACAATGATTAATGCATCAATTCTGTATTCTTTTAAATAAATAACATAACTGATAGATGTGTTTGTGGTTGAATGCAAAAATTGATTGTAGTTAAAATTAGATAAACAATCATATAGGTACGTTATGCATAGGTTTAAGTATGCCGAGAAAAGATTAAATAAATAAATGCATATATATATATAGATAGATAGATAGATAGATAGATAGATAGATAGATAGATAGATAGATAGATAGATAGATAGATAGATAGATAGATAGATAGATAGATAGATAGATAGATAGATAGATAGATAGATAGATAGATAGATAGATAGATAGATAGATAGATAGATAGATAGATAGATAGATAGATAGATAGATAGATAGATAGATAGATAGATAGATAGATAGATAGATAGATAGATAGATAGATAGATAGATAGATAGATAGATAGATAGATAGATAGATAGATAGATAGATAGATAGATAGATAGATAGATAGATGAAGATGATAGATAGATAGATAGATAGATAGATAGATAGATAGATAGATAGATAGATAGATAGATAGAGAGAGAGAGAGAGAGAGAGAGAGAGATTGATAGATAGATAGCAGATGCTTGGTAGTTAAATAGGTAGCTAGAAAGACATATAGGCAGATAGATAGATATATAGATATATAGATAGATAGACAGATAGATAGATAAATAGAAAGACATACAGAGACACAGAGCTAGCAAGATAGATAAATAGGTAGATAGATAAATAAAAAAAAAGCAGACCGATGAAAATATAAATATATTAATATGAAGACTAAAAGTCCAACAAAGAGACAGATTTATGGAAAAACATATATATCTACGATTTATCATTTAGTAATATGGGGTTTTGCCTTTAAAGCGAAATATTATTATATGTTAGAAATAGAAACCACAGATCAATAATGCGTGGAACAATAGCTGAGAGAATATTTGAGTAAATCCCTTTTAATTAAAATAAAATAAATACATAAATTCCGTCTTTTTTTTTTTTTTTGCAATATTTGGTCGAATAATTACTGGAAACAATATGAAGTTTAACAACTTTTCTTTTTATTTGCAAGTTTTATTATGCTAAAAATAATGATATTCGATATTTTCTATGACCCACTGAGCATTCTTCGTTCAGCTTTCCATAATCGAAGTATCAAGGGCATATTGTGTGGCATCAAGAACTAATCTTTTTTTATGTTGAGATGTACAAAATTCCTAGAATGTTTCACCTTTTCAACACTATCTGTAGTCTTTTTTTAAAAAATAACCTTGTCAATCATTTGTGTGTTAGATTTATTTGAATATTTTCTTGCACAAATTTATCTTATTCTATAAAATATACTAAAAAGGGTCGACATTATAAAGCAATCCTTATAAAACACAAGTAGATATAGACATCCACATTATATAACTTTTTTTATTTTTATTATAGCTTACATATTGTGCTGTCAAATGATTTTTTCTATCGCCGATTTTTGTATATAAAACTAAAGATATCAGACATATAAAACAAAAAATAGCAGGTGAATAAAATAAAAGATCACAAGTATAGAGAAACCTGTTCTTACCTTAGTGTTTTTAATTTTGTCATTCTATTATAGCAGTTTCTTAGAAAATAACTTTCTACTGTCATAAATAAGCATTTAGATTATTAAAAATGTTTATATGCCACAGTAACACAGTCTTATTTGCGTGACGTAATCACTATAAAACTATTGTTTATAAAAATTGCAGAAAGCATGATTTGTGCACATTATCTATGATCATGTAATTTTTGTGTTTTTTACTAGTTAAAAATATTGATTAAAATCTTTTGTTACGTTTAAAAAAAAGAATTCAATATTTAGATTATTAAAAATGTTTATATGCCACAGTAACACAGTCTTATTTGCGTGACGTAATCACTATAAAACTATTGTTTATAAAAATTGCAGAAAGCATGATTTGTGCACATTATCTATGATCATGTAATTTTTGTGTTTTTTACTAGTTAAAAATATTGATTAAAATCTTTTGTTACGTTTAAAAAAAAGAATTCAATATTTAGATTATTAAAAATGTTTATATGCCACAGTAACACAGTCTTATTTGCGTGACGTAATCACTATAAAACTATTGTTTATAAAAATTGCAGAAAGCATGATTTGTGCACATTATCTATGATCATGTAATTTTTGTGTTTTTTACTAGTTAAAAATATTGATTAAAATCTTTTGTTACGTTTAAAAAAAAGAATTCAATATTTAATACATTAATTTAAGAATCTAGATATAATAGAAACATGTGAAAGACGATTTTTAACAATAAAGTGAAATAATAAAAACAATGCAGATGGTAGCTTTTATTTATATTTATCACGCAGACAACAAAAACATATAAGAAAGACTTTGTCATATTATGTTTGTGGGAATAAATATATATATTTAATATAAGAAAACGGGAATATATTTTGTTTAATTTAGTAATGCAGTGTAAAAAATAGTTGTCCAATGAATAGAAACAACAAAGCTTCACTATATATATATATATTATGAGTGATTTTTAAGTGACAGTTTCCCGTGACCTGCATTTATTATTTCTGCACACATGATCCAGTTTTTCAATCTTGCATCAGTTGTTGTAGTCACCCGGGACTACAATATAAAGCCATTCTTATAAAACACCAGGAGATAGACTTCTACTCCATATAACTTTTTTATTTTTATTGTACTTTTCTTATTATCTTAATCGTTTTTGTTGCTCTCAAATGATCTTTTTTATCACCGATTTTTGTATATAAAACTTAAAAAAGAAAAGAAAAAATAGAGAAGCTTGTTTTATTCTACTATTTTTTAATATTATCATTCTATTATAATAGTTTGTTGAAAATATTTTCTAATTGATATAAATAGGCAGTTAGATTACTAAGAATGTTGATATATCTCAGTAGTGCAGTTTTATTTGCGTGATATTTGCACTATAAAACAATTGTTTGAAAATATTGCAGAAAACGTAATTTGTACATAATATCTACGATCTTGTACTTTTTGTGTTTTTCATAGATTAAAAATTCAGATAAAATATTTAGAGGACTCGCTTACAGTAGCCATTGTCAATAGTTCTCTTACAGTAGCCATTGTTAATAGTTCTCTATTTACAAGTTCTGCCTATCACAGTCCTTTTTGCATGTTGGAGGTCAGATATTTAAGAGAATTGTTGCTAAAATTACAGGTAAGCACCATATTTATTATTATAAGCTAATTCTAGTCAAAAATATAATAATTTTCCACCACATATCTCATCAAACCTCCTTTCTAACAAACGGGTCTAATTGTTGACACATGCCAAGAAGCTCTGAAAGCTACTTAAATCCTAATGAATGTTTAAATGATGACTTTATCACAGTCAATAGAACAACAAGAAGGTGCAGAGCTACTAGAAAACCTACTTCCACTTATAAAGTCGATTCCTACCAAATCTTAAAAAAAAAATTGCTCACTTAACATAGATTTAAAGATGCCCAGAAACAAAGTTAAACCCAGTTCTCAAAACAATTTTAATTCAAACATAGTTAAAAATGACCAAATCCTAAAAACTCTGGAAAAACCAAATCAATTACCCTTGTTACAAACAAATTCCACATGCAAAGTCTAATCAAACACTAAACTTATACTGGGATCAGCTTCAACCAGAAGTGCCGAAATGCGGCAAAACTTTTCAACCATCCAAAATTAGTCCAACACATAATTCAAACTCAAATTTAAATGTAAACAATATAAATTTGGACTCAAGCTACAACTCAGTGGATAAATCAGATTCTTTAGATATTCCAATAGAAAGTGATAAGGAAAAAACAGATGAAACAGTGGTGCCATTAAGCAAACAAAATTTTCGGGAAAAAAAAATTCTAACGGAGATTTAAATCTCCATATCAGAAAATGACATTCTGATGCCCAAGAGTCATAAAAATTGTGCTTTGGACACATGTAAAATTGATAATTCAATAAATTATTCCTCCAAGAACATGACTAAGTTTTCTAAGTCTGATTACAAGCAACAACAAGAAAATTATACCATTAATTCAATTTCACTGTCTATGAAAGAAAAACCTGTTTTCAGTGTAAATATGTGACACATACAAGAATTTACTCTGAATGTTTCCAACCCCAAAACTAAAGTTTCAGATGCCATTAAAATACCCATTATGATGGATAACTCACCAATAAGGACTACAACAGCATCTTCAATCAATATTCCCAAAAATGTAAACCTTCAGACCTCCATTCTAACAAATTCTGGCTATTCACCCAGCTTACAATTAATAACACTGACCACACCTCACAAAAATATCTATCATGTTCTCAAGTCTACACTAAAATTGATTTAGGATCTGATTTTCTTTCTCTAAGTCCTGCACTCAAATGAAAACCATCAAACTATTTCAATAAAAATAAATTCACAGGACCTAAACCACTTACTACAAACAATTATACTGATCTTGAGAACCAGCATCCAAAGAAAACAATCAACCTAGAACAAAAAGCCAAAGACTTCCCTTCACTAAATGTTGCTCCCAATCATAATAACTATCAATCAGCTTCCAAACCATTATCCTAAGCCTGAGAAGTCAGCTATGAGATTCCTAACACAAACATTCTGCTAAATCATTTATCACTGAGAATCTACATCACACTTCTAAACCAGACTCTTCAATAAGGCCCTACATATTATTGATGGAGAATACACACATACTGAACAGGATACTCCAGAAATAGCACCACTTGGATCCACTCAATAATTTTCATTGTGATCCTACTATTCATGCTTTTACCAATGAACAATTCAATAAATCTATCATCCCTGCTCTCCTCCATAAAACCTTTCAAAATTACAAGAATGAAAATGCAGTCATTCTCTCAACTACTGATAATGATCTTAATTTGTTTAATTTTCCTGTCAAATCACTGTATGTCTTAATCAAAGATCACAACCTATGGAGATCAATATATAATATCTTATTCCATCCCAATAAATGATATATCATTGTGCAATTCCATAATGTTGTTGCAAAAGAAGCTTTCAAAAACAACTAAAATCACTTGCAAATCATTATCTAATCACCATAGATGCTAATTGTCCTCTATATTTGGATGGAACAATAAGGAACTGTGGAGCTGATTTTGATAGAACTGACCTACAAAACATTCTGCGTCCCTATTGAAAAATCATATCCTTTGATTACAAAGTCATACCTCATGCTCAAACTCATGTACTCACCAATCTGGCAATATTCAGAATTGTCCTCACTAAGGGCATTTCTCCCTTATCTATAAAGGATTGGTTGAGTATCATGACTGTTCGCTTATAATCATCATTCATGGTGTCCCTCCTCAATGTTTTATTGCCATCAAAGAGGACATATGATGAAGAAATGCCAAGACCACATATGCATTCAATGTGGAGATATATGCCATAACTATCACAAATGTGCCTATAAGAGCAGACTTCCCTAATCCCAATCTCATTCTAACAGGACCACTTCTAATTACAATTATAATATAATTTACAATCACCAAGATCTTGGGCCTAAATCACATTTTCCATCCACAACTGCAATTCCTGGCCCCAGTGCTCAACAATTTAATGATGACTTATTGACTGGGCATATCAAGATAATGGTTGAGGACCAATCTGCCAATGTCTCTTCTCAGGCTGAGGAGGATGGCCTGTCTATGGCCTCTGTCGGTGACCCAGAGATCGACTCATGTTGGTCTAATCCAGCTGAATCTTATTCCAGTGTTGACATTCTTGCCACTCTTGGGGGGGGCTTGATCTTCCTGACAAGTCGGCTGCCATCCCCAGCCCTAGTAATAAAAAATTAGATACACTTCTCCTGTGATACCTGAAGCCTCTCAAAAACGTCATCAAATAGACCCAAATCCCGAACCCATACATGCTGTTTCTCCCTCATACATTTCTGAACATATTCCACTGCCAAATGATATTGGCTCTCCCTTCATGCTTGCGAAGGATATTCCTGAGCCTGTTCCTGAACTTGAAGTTGCTTTTCATCCAGTCATCGATCCTGATCCTTCTGACTCCTTTTTTAAAAGCATCATATCTTTGAATCACAAGATGAAAAATACCATCAACTATATTTAGTGTTGTATCAGTTAATGTTAGAGGTCTGAATTTTTGTGACAGGGCTTATGCCTTATCACACTGGTTTTATCACCAAGCCCATGATATTCTTTGCCTATCTGAGACTAAGCTCCACATTGGGTCTGACCCACACACCCTTGATCTCATTCATCACCTTGGCTACTTCTATTATTTCCACTCCTCCTCTGCTTCAGGAGGATTTGCAATAATCATCAATAAAAATTCCCCTTAAAATTCTGCACATTGATTCCAACTGTTTAATAGCCACCATTCAAATCAATAGCTTTCATTTTAATCTGATAAATTTATACTTACCCAAGGATTCAGACACATTTCTCAGGACTACACATACTATAAATTTCATCCTCAGAATCAGTCCTCTTCCCACTTTAATCATTGGAGATTTTAATCTTACCTATGAACAATTTCAAAACAAATTTATCAATTTCTAAATCAAAAAATGGAAAGTGGAAGGAGATTCTTCTCTCAAACTGTGTTTTCATTTAGTCCAGATCACCCATTGACCTCATCTTCTTCTCCCTCATTTTCACCAATTATTGAAGCTCATCTATGGCCTGCAGTATTTTCTGTCCACTTTGCCTTAGAAGGTAGAGTCAATCCAAGAATTGTCTCACAGATTGTTAACGAACTACCATGAATTATCCGTATGCTTACTAAGGGCAATATTACTATCCAGCTGATATCAGAAGCTTATATCGCCTTTAACCAGTTTCAACTGATTTCTCTTCCTACACAGGCTGCTTGGAAGACATTTGTTGACACACTCAAATAACTAATCAATAAATGCACAATTAAATCTAATGGTCCAGTTCATATCCTTCATGAATTGAACTCCATTGCCAGAGAGCTCAGCTCACTTACTTATGAAGCTCAAACATTCTCTAAAATTCTGGCTCTAAAGACTAAATATAAGCACACTCAATGAGCCATTACCTTCATCACCAACATTGCTGGACCAAAGGCTACCTAAGATGGTCCCTGAGCTCAGGCAAAAGGTCTAGAGTCCCTAGGTCAATTAAGATCCAGGGCTACAAATACTCTGGTTCTTCCATTTTGGCCAAAGTTCATGAATTTTACTTCAAAAAATTCCAGCCTCTGGGAATAATTAATTCACAGAGGGCTTTCATCAATAGGGTATCAGCTCCACATAAGATCACTGAAACAAGGATCGTATTAAAATTTTGAGATCATTCCTGGATAGAACTCAACCTGGCCTACATGGCATTGCCAAGTTTGTTCTCATACACCTTTGTGCCTTCACCATCTCAATCATCAAAGGAATGATTGCCCTTCTGGCTAAAGGAACCCAGGAAATCGATGTAATGTGTCCATTTGTCATGGTTCCCTTTATTAAGAAATGGGAAGCCCCACATCAATTGGACAACCTCCAGCCCATCTCAATGCAGCCCTTACTAGTGAAAACAATTGAGGGCTTAATTAATAAGGATATCCGAGACAACATCATAGATCAGTTGTCCTCATACCAATTTTCCAAGAAGGGCAGTTTGACTGCCAATGCCCTCAGCTATTTTCACCTTCTCATAGATCATGTTCGCAGAAGAAGAATGTCCCAACCGATTGTAGTTCAACTCAATTTTGCTAGGGCCTTTGATTGCATCAGGATCAAAGTATTACTTAGTGTACTGGAGGAACTCCAAGTGCCTTCAGCATACCTCCAGATGATAGAGAACCTACTTCACAATTGGGAGGTATTTCTCTCTCTTGATGATAGAGTGGCTCCAGGATTTCAGCCCTGTATTTCCATTTCTCAGGGCTCACCACTAAGTACTCCCCTCTTCACAGCTTATGTGAACCCATTACTGCTAAGCATTGAGACTGTCTTTCCTGGGATATCCATCCCTATGCTGATGGAGAACATTCACTATATTTCCTATATGGATGATGTGGTGGTGTTCCTCTCATCTTGGGATGAGTTCACTAGGCTTGAGACTCCTGGACCAATTTTCTCACAAATTTGGTTTCAGAGTAAACAGAGCAAAATCAGTCATATGGTCAATTCTATCTGGCAAGCAAATACCAGGTGGGTTTGAAGCCCCATCAGAAATTTATTGGCTTCCCCAAGCCCCCTCCCATCTATTATGAGAAGGGAACTCAACACTTCCTTGTTAGCTAAGGTCAATTCTACAATAACATCACTATCTAAGGTCTACTTAATGATATACAATTGCCCCAAATAACATATTATCTAGCAGGATTTTCTGCCACAGGCAAGTTTATCCAACAAATTGAAACCTTATGCAGAAAACATTGCTGGGAAAGCAAGACTCCTGTCATCAGCCTCAATGTATTACACAAAACCAAGCTTCTTAATGATCTTAGCCTTCACTTGCTGAAGATTTTTTACCTCCAACAAACTCACAATATACTATTCAAGATTTTTAAAGATAATCCCAATATGTAATGCCCCTTCCCCATGGAAAAGGTAGAGCCTACCGATCATCACCTATATGGGGAAGCATTTGGCTACAAAAGCAAGTTACGGTGATTATTTAAATCTTTCAGTCATCGGGTTCCCTTTTTCAGTGGAAATTAACATATTGGGAAGTTTATCGATTAATGTTTCCCAGTAAAACTAAATCTGTCAATATACTCCCAATAGGAATCTCTCAATTTTCCAAATTAACAAAATTCATTAAACTGAGTCCTAAATTTGTTGATTTTTTAATAAAAATCATCCTTGGAGCATTCCCCACTGGGGATATTATCCACTACCAAAGGGGTTACAACATCAACCCCATCCTTGTCCCCTATGTAACAAACAGGAGGAGTCTATTGACCACATTCTGGATCAATGTGATTTGTGGAAATATCTCCATAATATAGCATTAGACTGGATAAATGGCTATGACCCAGCTAACATTTCTCTTAAGGCTGAAATTAAAAAGGGTCAATTTAAAACAATAAGACTCGCCACTTTCATTAAATTCTCAATTTGGACCACCAGATGTAGCATGATATTTTATCATGGCTGTGATGACTCAATGGTTAATTGATTTTTCAAATCCCACTGCAAGATAAAAGATGAGAATAAATGAACTTGTCAGCCTTGGCTAATTGACCAAACCTGGAGCCAGATGAGGCTAGAGACTTAATTCTAGTATTTCTAGGCCTAAAACTTGAACTTTCTCCCATCCACTCAATAAATAATATATCCCATCTTTCACCTAAGAATAATCTAAACTTTAACTGTGTAGATCTTTCATACATCCTATATATTTAATACATAAACTTTGCATTAATTCCATTCTGTATAATTAATTTACCTATATCAACTTGTAAATATTGTTATAGTCCTCATTACTCCTTGGGTCAGGATAGTCATTAATCAATGGAATTTACAAACCTTATATATAGGTTTCACTTACTTTATATTCCTAGCTAATTATGCATATAACACACTGCCTTAAGGCAGTAATGTAATCTTTGATTTTATTTACATTTAATTATGTTTCTTCCATACTTACATTAATTACCTATCATAATTTTCTTATGCAGCTTTTGAAACCATGTTATTGATCTAATACAACTTTTGATTTTTCTATATACATAGTTTGCATACCGCATTTATATTTATCAATAAATATCACATGACCACCATATCTTATGCTTGTGTATAATTGTTGTTAAAACAGACAAAACTCACTATACATATGTCACACACAGCAAGCTAGAGTAATCAATGGATGCCAGAAGGCTTGTGCATAAAATTCCCATCTAGTGCCTACTCATTCAATATCCCCAGACTAGTTTCTGGCTTGTGTGGCCTTCGTCAGTGAGGAGCCTTGGTTCTGAGAGCACTGCATCTAGATCTTAGGATCTAATGTAACCCTCCAGCAAATACCTTTTATCTCCATTTAACTACAAAACTATGAGTCTTAAACTGAAAACACCTTAATGTTTCCAATTCAAGCCCATCAGCTTATATAGTTATATGGGCCTGAACCCAGTTCAGTTCCCATACATTTTGGTGTCTTTGGTTCTTTAATAACCACAGCCACCAATATCCTATTAGGCAGGATTGGTTTTAAGCCAATAAACATCACATGACCACCATCTCTTATGCTTGTGTGTAACTGGTTGTTAAAACAGGAAAAACTCACTATACGTATGCCACACACAGCAAGCTGTATGTGGCTGTGTGTAGCATACGTATAGTGAGTTTTGCCTGTTTTAACATTTATATTTATACATTGAAACTTTTTATTGATACTATCATTGTTGTTTTTTTGTATCTACTCTAAGGTGTAAATAAAGTTTTAATTTTGAAAGTAAAAATGTTGATTAAAATCTTTTGTTAAGGTTTTACATATAGAATTCAGTATTTAATATATTTATTTTTAAAAAAAAACTTCTGAGATTTGTGAAAATCGTTTTTAGACCCTAAAATACAATGGTAGGAACAATGCAGATATTTTTTAATTCATATTTATTATACACTTGAGAAATTAATATAGAAAACATTGACATACTTTTTGTCTGTGAGGTAAATTTATATATATATAATATAAAAAACATACAATGCAAAATACGTATTGTCCATCGACTTGAAAGCCCAAGAATTTACTATGAATGAATATATATATATATATATATATATATATATATATATATATATATATATCTTAGAATTGCAAACATTTGTTTAAAAAAAAAACCTCAAATTATTAAGATACAAGATATTTATGGTAGTCTTACCCATGCACCACTGTTAGATTTTGAATATTCCGAATAATCTTTTATTATTATATTTTTTTTATTTTGAGTCAAGATATCATGAAGCTGACTTTTGATTTCTATAAGATGTCGGTCACTTTACGTTTTAATGCATAGTAGTCAGGTAGTAATCATGATAAAAATAGAAAGTTAATTTGGACACTTTAATATCCAATGGACTTCTCCAGGATATACTTGTTATCTTATAGTGTGAGGTTTTTTTTCTCTCAAAAGTTGAACAATAACTATAAATCAAACAAAAAAAAAAAACAAGTTCTGTGTGATTCAGTTGCCAATTTATTTCACATAATTAAAAAAATATTTATGATATTTTTAATCTATTTATGTTACTTAACACATATTAGATCGTTAATCTCATGCAATAGTTGAGTTATTGCATACTTTTCTTAAGATGTTCATTTAATTCCACTTGAAAGATATATCACATATACGGTTATAAGCTGCAATATTGCAAGGAATTAAATTTAAATGTAGTGTTCTTTCTTTTCACCATAAAATTATATTGTAACTCATTATCACTCTTATTATATTTTTGCATACCTCTTTATATTCCACTTTCATACTACTTTGTATATTTTTCATTTCGAATTTAATAATGTTTATTTCTAATTTTGAATTTCTTGATCATCTTTGCAAGGTTTCTCAATTTTTACATGATTCTTTTCCACAAGTTATGGATCTATCCAACTGGTCTCTCACTTCACTAAACCTACTATCACATTTATCAGCAGATTTCTTCAATTTAGTATCCAAATTGTATTTAAATTCCTCAAACATAGCATTTTACATAAATCAACATTTATTATTTATTTTTTTCTCTTATTTCTTTACTTTTTCTACTCATATCTCTAAATTTATTATTCATATCTCATCTTATCTCTATATATTCTCTACTTATATCTTCACTTAGTTCTGTATTTTCTATAATAATATTTTAATTTCAGATTTTTTTTTCACCATTAATAACTATGTAAGATTTAATACGCTTGACATATATAGTGAAATTAAATTCTTAAAAATTGCATTAATATTTCTTAAGGCTAAGCACTTTCAGAGCTTTCATCTCCATATTCATAGCCTTCAACCATAATAATTTATGCAAATCTATATTGTCCATCTCTTTGAAATAGAAAAGCTGTATCCTTCCTGTTTATTGCCTTCATATCTCTTGCTATATACCATGTTTCTTTAATCTTCCTTTTGACATCATTTATTTCAGTGGAAATTATTCTAGCACTTGCAGGTTCAAATTCATGTTTAGCCACTTTTTGGTGGTCCACAAACACTGAGCTACCTTCATTTCTGCTTAATACTCTTTTGTATAAGTATTTGTGTTGAGCCACTCTATTGTTTATAGTGGCCTGAGTCTCACCATAGTATACTGCTCCACAGTTTGCCTGAGGGCATGTCATCTTGTACACCACATGTGGTGTTGATTGCAGGTCAATTTTGTCCTTAAAATTGTTAATAATTATATTGGTGTTGGGAGGGGTTCAAAAACCTACTGTGAATTTCTTTACTTAAATCTCCAACTTTTTATCTATATGTCTATTTATATCTCCAAGTTTATTATTCATATCTCTAGTTTTATCTTCAAATTTATTATTCATATCTCTATTTGTTTGAATATCCATCTTTTCCATCAATTCTCTCAGCATTTTATTGAGACCTCCTTCAGGTTTTGAGAATGCTTCTACATTATTGGATTCCATCTTTACTCATTATTTTATAGCTAATATAACATCTCACCTTTTTTTTTCAGGATAATTTATAAAATACTTTATTTAGTCTTTCGTAGAACTATCTATCAAATCAGCATTACGACAACGCCACAAGGAATGACATTAACAATAAAATTCTAAATATATTACTTCACTCCTTAATATAATAAATCAGCTATAAAACTCCATTAATATATATAAATAAAATATCATATTTTAGCATGTATATGGTACTCAAACCTGGGTGTTTCATTATTTAATCAGGCCCTAATGTTGTTGCACCATTTTGTAACGATGGACGCCAGTACATGATCATCATCGGCCTTCAGTTGGATACCAATTTTGTAATGGAATATAACTTAGAATAGGTCATAAGAATAGAAAAACTTTAGAATGCAGCCAAAGGTGAGACCCCATTTATAATAATATAAATAAACCAAATATTTAGCATCATTTTATACCAATCTACTCTCCTAATTAATAGCCCCATAAATTTGGAAAGCCATTTTGTAACAGGATAAAAATTGATATTCTACCCCATTATCCTTCCACTGGTTCGGTCAGCCTTTATAAAGAGACAAAATATTTTTTCTATAGGTTTTTACACAACCATTTATAACTGACACAAAATTAAATAAAATATAAATGAAGAAATTCCTTATGGTTTAAATAGTATTTATAACAGAGTAAATCACATACCAATAAGTTATAACTCTGTTATAACCTGTAAAAAATAACTAGCTCAATCATTAGTTACAATATGCAATAACAATATTTCCAACGCATAATTATTTAGATTGTATACTGCACTAAAGTAAAATAATGTCAACCATTTATATCCAAATCTATATGTGAGATAATATTTAAAACTAAAGAAAACAAACAAGATCATCCTTTCAAATATTACCAAATCTATTCACTATCCCTAAGGAATCTACAATAAACTGTGAAATCATATATCATTTTCCTAATATTGTAAATATGTCCATTTAATTTATACTTGAATGAAACCAAATTCAAATCAAGAAATAATTAAGTTCTGGTATATCTTACTTATCAAATATTACACATAATGTAAATTTACTTTAAAATTTAATGATACTCTCTTTCGAGTTTAATTAGTTCCTAAATGGTTATGATAACACTTAGAGAAGGTCTTATAAAATTACAATATCTCTAATAAAACAAAATCATTAATTCATTTTACATGATGTTAAATAACATTAACCTATCTAAAGCCTACATTATATAAGTATACAATTGTTGCTTAAGTTATATATTAAAATAAAATAAACTACGAGAACACATTATTAATAAACCTATTATATAATCTTGGATTTTTAATGTCCATTCATATCATTTTATGAAATATTCAGAAGGTTTCTATAGATATTTACCAAATTATAAACAACTAAACCCATCTACCTATTTTAAATTTCCAGTTAGTCACTTATTAAAATGAATTTTATGACAAAATATATAAAATAAATATTTTAAGTCAAAGATAAATATTAAGATTTAATAGTTAATAAGTTTTACGATCTATCTCAAAGATATTTAAGTATAATGATAGAATAAAATTTATCAAGTTCTTTATAACTGGACAGAATAAAGAAACTCTTAATAAATAAATATGAACTATTGATATTATTTATACAACTGGTGTTAACTTGCATAAAGCAAACAACTATTTCCATGTAATGGCAACATATAATTTTGTTTCTGATAAACTTAAAAGTAATCATATTATAAAATGTGCATGTATATAACCATACATCACGTACTCATATTGATTTGATATTTAGATGTTGATTCAATGATCAAAAAAAAAATGGCATTTTTCTTGTATAGACAGCTCATTTTATCTTCTATAAATCTATTGTTTTAAATTGGCTTGCATACATATAAAACAATAAGAGAAGTATACCAGATTTTTATAAAATTTATCAATTTATAATAAGAATTAATGATGATATTAATAAAAATAAAATAAAAAACAAACGGTGTATAAAAATGAATGAAATCGACCCAGTTCAAAAGTTCAAATTCTATTTCTCTTTACTATTTATATAATTGATAGTTTATCACTCTATAAAAATCAATAAAGAATTATATATATATAAAGGTAAATACAATATTATACTTTAAATTCTTTTGTAGCGCTTTCTATGGTAAACCTCATCAGCATTAACTGAATTTCAAATTTTTTAAAACTTAATGTTATTTATATTTCCATAAGCTGTGTATGGCCGTATTTGCAACTTGCCTATTAATAACATCATCCTTATATTTATCAATCAAAATTGCCTCTTTAATTTTCCTCTTTTTATGATTTCTTCTTCCATTCATATTTTTATTCCATTACTATTAAATGTAAATCTTTAATTACAAGTGTTTTCATGGTCAAAGAATACTTAAGCTGTATTAAATTGACTATTTACATTATTTTAATTCAATTATATAATAATTGAGACTTCTTCAATCTTTTTTCCACAGAACATTTTGATTCACCAATATATAATTTCTGACATCCACAATCTGATAAATTATACTATTCTTTGCAATTTAGGAATTGTACTCTTAGAATTATTAACCAATCGATTAATATTAGGAGGGACACAAAATGAAATATTATACTTTTCTCTCCTCCAACTTTTTCTCTTAGAAAAATTTAAAGCAAAGTGTCAAACTCTTGCTTTGAACAGCATAGAAGAAGATGTGATATATAAACACTATGACATCTAAGTTAGTCTGGAGGGATTGATCATGATTAAATCACTAAAAAGATGCTAAAACGAAGTAAAATGATGTTCTAAGGAAAGTGCACACACTGCTACTTTAAAAAATGGTGTTTGTATATTGTTCTAGCTCTAAGAAAACAAAGATGCATTTCTAATCACTACATTGTTCCCAAAAATCTTTACCATGATGGGTTGATGCAATAGTCTGTATGTGCACTCATATAAAATTATTTAATACCTCAAAGAATGACACTGTTTAAAGTCAACCGCATATGCTGTCTGAGATACTTCGTTTTTTTTCCCTGGCCTATTAAAGGTTCATCATCTTTGAAGGGAAGGAAAAGAGGAAAAAAAAGAAGGAAGAAGATGTATAAAAGCCACATATCCAATGTCAACTAGTCTACACATCAGTTTTTTTATGGTTTCTTCATATTCATCTAAAATGTCTGCAATAACATTTAATGGTAGAGGAAAAAAAGAACAAGCTAAACCAACAGCATTCAGAAGCGATGAAGAATAGCAGTCTGTTGTTTGAAACTGGGACACTAATAAGAACTGACAGTGAATCGGGTAAGTTTAACATTTTATTAAGATTTTTTTTTTACTTATTAAAAAAATCTTTGAAGCACTTTCTATAATCAAATACTTTTTTTCTTTTAATATATAAACATTCAATGTTTGTTTATTGATTGTATTGTTATCATTACTGCATAACAACACTTGCACATACATTTAAAATTATTAAACTTAATTTTTCATTATCTTTTGATATTCTTTTTTTATATATTGTAATAATCAAATGCCTTTTATTTTGTTATTTATTCAGTGCAATAATTGAGCAACATGTCAATATATACTTTATAATGTTTTTTTGTATTATTTATTTGCATATTTAAATTTGGTATAAGTTGTTGTTGCTCAAGATTTAAATATTTTTAATGTATATAATTTTTTTATAAAAAAATGTCATGAGGGAAACACTTTAACACAATATATATATATATATATAATATATATATATATATATATATATATGTAATAAATAAAGTTTGATATCTGTATTCGTTTCACAATATATGTAATATACAAATCAATATATTTATCAAAATACAGTACAATTTATATAAATTATATTCTTTTAGAAGTACTTTCAACTATACACTTTGTAGTCTTTATCAACTATATAACGTTGAATAATCAAAACGAGACAACCCTTAACAATACCCATAGTTCAATTCAGATTTCCCACAATTCTGTTATCTTAACATTTGATGACTGGCGATTCATTAACATTTGATGATTTCTTGAAATCAACATAGCCTCTTTTATTTTCAACGTTGAATTTGAATAATTTTCATATTTTTATAATCAAATTTAAATCCATATTGACAAGATTTATTCTGATCAAATATAACAGATGATGAAGGTTTATTTACATCTGTTCCATATTGATTCTCTTTTTGAATTCTATTATATAAAAGCATATGTTCTTTTATTCTCTTCTCAAATGTACACTTAAACCAATTGAAACTAGAGGTTTTATTCCATATGAATCACATGTACCTATGTGTCATAAGCTGTCTGGATTGAAATCATTCTTATTTTGAAATGAAAATTTATGCAAATATTCTAGTGATAAAATTAAAAATGTACATTTATTTGTTAATGACTTGTTGAAAATTGGTTATTGTAAAAATGCTATTGCTAATATTATTAAAGGATTTAAAAGAAATCAACACTATAATAAAATTAAAAATAAAAATATCAAAATGAAATGGATTTCAATGCCATTTATATCAGATGAGCAGGTCAAGTTTATTAGGAAAATTTATAATGGTTTGTGTCATATTGCTTTTTTCTCTACAAATAACATAAATAGATTGCTTAATAATTCTAAAATTCAAAATTCAAAGTTTAATCAAAATTCTATTATATATAGATTGATATGTGGATGCGGCGTACAATACATTGGTGAATCTAAGTGTACATTTGAGAAGAGAATAAAAGAACATATGCTTTTATATAATAGAATTCAAAAAGAGAATCAATATGGAACAGATATAAATAAACCTTCATCATCTGTTATATTTGATCATAATAAATCTTGTCAATATGGATTTAAATTTAATTATAAAAAAATGAAAATTATTCAAATTGAACGTTGTCATAATAAATGTAAAATAAAAGAAGCTATGTTGATTTCAAGAAATCGTCAAATGTTAATGAATCGCCAGTCATCAAATGTTAAGATAACAGAATTGTGGGAAATCTGAATTGAACTATGGGTATTGTTAAGGGTTGTCTCGTTTTGATTATTCAACGTTATATAGTTGATAAAGACTACAAAGTGTATAGTCGAAAGTACTTCTAAAAGAATATAATTTATATAAATTGTACTGTATTTTGATATATATATATATATTGATTTGTATATATATATATATATATATATATCACAGTGTATGTGTGTGTATGACTGCTTATATAAACAGGTCAAATAAGTTACACTAAAGTCTTATTGATTATTAGTTATTTAAAGGGAGCAAATTAAAGAGCAGTGTTTCTCACGCGTATGAAAGTAAATACATACATATTGTGTGAATAAATTTTACCTTTATGATATATGTAATAAATAGAGAAAATATTGAATAACCATTCAATAGAATAGTTTTTGTCATTTTAAGCCAACTTATTTTAAAATAGTAGGAACATGAACATATATTTAAGTTTATTTGGTTGTGCATATAGTTTTAAATATTTTGCTTAAATTATGTATTTCATTGATATAATAATTGCAGTCAATTATATAATTAGCAATTTGAGTTATTAAAGGGAAGAATATTAATAAATACAATTATACCATAATTCGTTTCCAAGTTCTTATTATTATTAGTATTGGTTTTTTTTATTTTATTATTTTAATTATAATCAATCATCATCACTCATAAAGGTTTAGATAGTAATTAATATATAATGATGTTTTCGGTAAGTAATTATAGGTTGATAATGAAAAAGCTAAAATTTTATGTTGTGCCAATGGGTTTTGACCATCATCACCTTTGACAAATATTAGTGATTGTATTCCATTCAAATATAATAATATTTTGAGTAAATAAAGGTTTATAAAAAGCTGGATATTGTGCGGTGAGATTTGTTATGATTAGTCATCAGCACTAGTAAATATTGATGATTAAGCTACCATTTTAAATATAATACTAATTTAAGTAAATAACCATAGATTTATTTAAAACTTTGCCTCGAGTTGTTCTTAAATGCATTCTTATTCTAGTTTCCACATTCCACATATTTATTACAACATAAATGCATTACTTTGTAAATTTGATAATAAACACACTGAAGTCTGATAATATTGTTCTCTTGATCCAGACATTATATGAGATACTTTACCATTTGGTAAACTTATGAAGAAGGTTGTATACTTAGTTTATTATTTATACAATTGGGTGAGATGAAAAGGTACACAGTTTTCTTCATTATCTAATTGCTAGTCCAGCGAAACATCAATCAATTCATTCCATTTTTTTTTTGTTTTACTAGAATAGTTATAAGTTATTGTGTAATAGAATTTCTTTAATGAAATTGTATTAAAGATTTCCTGAGATCTGATTTTATATTTCCAAATTAATATTAATATAGCTCTTTAGATTAAGAAGTGCTAGATAGTGGAGTTAATTAATATTATGTCTTTCTGTTAACGTTATATTGCAGCTAATATAAGCGTGTATTTAGATGATGGAAGAGATCAAATTGAAATTAATAGTTTATTATATTGAATAAATGAAATTGTATTGGCTCCTATCATTTGGTTAATTAACAAATGAGGCATATATCTGATTTTGAAGGTTAATAATATTTCTTCCTTTATTTATTTATAGTGTATATATTCTTAACATCCTATAACCCTTCCCTGAACTAAGCTATAAGTCAGACATAAGTAGAAGAGTCTCAATACTAATTCAAAGCAAAATAAATTTGTTAATTTATTCTATTCATTAATAGAATTGGTGCCCTGGGTATTTGTTCCTATTATGTGCAGGATTGGTGTTGAGTAGGGGGATTACAGCAGTAGTAGTAGAAAGCATTTATTTACATCTTGCAATCAAAATAAATATAATTGGTTCGCATTGGGACTGTTTGTCCTAATTCCTGAATTTACAAATACGTTTGCTAATCTGGATTGATATCTCTTTTGTTACACACTTTATCATTTATTGATTAGATATTTATAAGACATGGATTAACAAATAAAATAATGCCCTCATATTCTAACTTCGAAGATATTTAAGCTGTTAATTTAATCTAACATTTTTATTAGCAAACAACACTGGATAAATAAATATCTTATTATGGGCACAAATGTGCAAGTTGAAGATGCTACACTATCAATTATTGAGATAAAACAAATTAATAACTTTGGCTGTCAAGAGAGTAAACTCAAATTGCTTAATCAAATAATCCCTTTAAGTATCTATACTTTTCATACATTCAAAATAAAAATATTCATTTTATTGATTTGATGATTTAATGATTGCGGTAAATTAACATAATAAAAAACTTAGATCCTGATGTATAAGTTTAATAATAGTATACTCTGATGTTTGCAAGGTTATTTGCATTATGTGTGTCACATGTTATGCTATAATGAAGACAAAATCAATTTATTTATGTCTAGTTGGTCTAGTGATGAATTAGTAAATAAATGTCATAATATGGATAATGTCATAGACCAACCAATGAATATAACACAATTCCTGCTTTAATATTTCATAAAGAACTTAATGTACCATTTATTTAACCATCAACTATATTACATATAGCTATGATTCTATGATAACAAAAAATAAACATTCAAGAAAAATTTAAGCATATGAGGAATAAACAAGCTTAATGGCTAATAAATCTAATGACATGCTCCCCACCTAACTTGAGGTACACTATTGGTGTGGAACTCATTCTCACCACCAGAATGAGAGAGGAAATACACCACTTAACTTCATAAAATATCATCTTATAATGCATGCATACACAATCTAGGAATATACTTCACTCATGGAAAATACTTATATATATACTAAGGGAGAGAGTTCTCAATCCCAATTAACATAGAACATATTATGAATAACATTCTTTCTCATAGATATTTAATATGTTTCACTCTAAGCATTGGAAAATATATTCATACACAGATAGGTCACTAATTCTTTAAATTCTTTTAGCATACATCATTATCTAAAATTAACATAGAGAAACAGTTGTAAAACTGTTTAATTACTAATTATATAAAAAAACTGCATAAGACAGACAAACATACATGTGGATAAGAGTATGTAAATAATTTCAAATTATATAATATGCAAATGTTACAGTAAAGTAAATGTTAAACTGTACATAAAAAAAAAACATTTAGTTTATGATAAACTATCAGCTGTTTTAAACTTTTAAATTGTGGTAATTATTGTCAACAGGTTTCACCATTTCTGACAACAATATTTCTTTTAGACGATTGCTGATCTCTAAGCCAAGTGCTCACTTCGAGGCATTAAATAAAAAAATACCTCTCTTCAATAAAATGCACACAAACATATATATCCTACATAAGAATTTACATTTAAATAATAATCATTCACCAGCATATTGCAATATGCAATATGCTATCCAAGACATTCTTGAAGTCAAGAAAATAGCATAAATTCAATAAGCAAATAAAGAAATAATAAACATATTTATCTGTCTATGATATACAAATAGCAACTAACAAAAAAGTTACTCTTCTTTAACTAAAAAAAAGTTCACTTGCAAAGTTTTTAACATAAAATTTCCTGAATGACATGAAGACAGTGATGATGATTCCAAATGAGTATGTGTTAGTAAAACATGAAGACAAATTTCTATAAGATAAACATTCACAATTTTAATTTTAATTAAGAAATCTCACATGTTCTTAGCAATAACTAGTTCAGCTTTTTTATATAATGTGTACGTAGTAAACTTTTTATAATAAAGGAGGTAACAGATAAATAATTTCAGCTATATATTTGTTTAATATTTATCATTTAATTAATTCTGGAAATTTTCAATTTTGGCAGTAACTTTAGTAGGTTTCCAAAAGAATGTTATCTTTCCATAATTTCATAAGTTAGCACCCATATAATTATTTTGGTCCATTGCTAATTGAGTGTTCATGGAAAATCTGCAATTCCTTAAGTAATAATATTTTTCTTTTATAATAAATCCACATACTGAAGAGAACAAGAAATGTTTAATATTAATGTCCTACTAGATTAAATCAGGTACACATTAAATAAATACTAGTAATTAGTTCATTCTTTGTAAGCAAAACATTCCCTTCTTTAATAAAATATTTTACAAACATGAATGATAAACAGTTACTATTATGTAGTAGTTTAAAATATAGCACAATAAATTATACATGCATCCTCTCATTTTAACTTAACTTTTATATAGTTAGAAGAGAATTTAAACTCAGAGTCTATGGTAGGTTTTGTTAAACAGTACCACATAAATTTCCTTAAAAGATCATAACATTCACACAATTTCATTTTTTCCATAAGAATAGAAGACCTAGGCAAATAAAGTAGGTTTTCATTATAAGCATATAAAGAATTTTTCAAACGATAGTATTAATGTAAAGCTTAATTGAGTGGATAATAAAGAAATAAACCTTATGAATAAATTAGCCTGACATCCTTTATTAAAGCTGTCTGGTAGCTGAAATTCCCATACTAAATTTTATAAAATAACAATGATTAAAAAATTACACTTTGGAGTTTAACCAACTGGATTTCTGGAAGAGATTGGAAAGAACCATGTATATAGAAGAAATAGCAAAAGAATGAAAAAATTATTAAATGAATAATGAATAACTTCTATTACTGTCTATCACTTAAATACATCTCCTTTCCACCAATCAAGAGATCACCTTATCCTCTAAAGGTTAGCTCCACCCTTTGCACTTAAATAATTAAGCAATAAATATTCAAGAAATCTTTTATTGAGGAGAAAAAACAATTGTTTTTCTATTTTTCTAAATTAAATCAAACTGAATAAAACCAATAGAAAAAAATTATGTTTTATACTTTTGAAATAAACAAATATTAATTAGCTAGTAAATGTAGTAGTTGATAACACAATCTAGTTTGTCAAATAGTTCACATACCCAGAGATCCATTAAACATTAAAGATACACTTCCAAAGTTATTAGAGATATTTGTTGTAATTTAAAATGTTTTATTGTAAAATGTGAAATTCTGTATGGTAATTAAATATGAAAATGAAATTGGAAGATGATACAGATATACATGCACACACACATGCTGCTATATAAATGCTTAGTTACACTGACTAAAATATAACTGATATGTCTATGGGTTAAAAATATTGCACTGTTTATAATACCTATGCATGGATGGGTGTGCCAATGAATATACCGATCAGAAAACCATATAAACAAATACCAACCACTATTCTATAAATAAATGAAACAAATTTGCATCAACTTAATTTAACATTAACAACTCTTGTAATATGCCATCCCCATTTCTGCCATTAAATATTTCATCAAATACAATAATAATTACTAAATGCTTATAAGACTCTCAACTAACTTCCATAAACACATCTCACATAAAGTTTTAGACCTTTAACCCAAAAAAAAATTAACAATTTTAGTGTTATTTCATATATATATATATATATATATATTCTTTATTTTTTATTGATTTTTATAGAGTGATAAACTATCACTTATATAAATATTAAAGTGAAGCAGAATTTGAACTTTTCAATTGGCTATGATTTCAGTCATTTGCATATACCATTTGTTTTTTATTATTTTATTTTTATTAATATCATTATTAATTTTTAGTATAAATTAATAAATTTAAAGTTAATAAAAATCTGGTAGACTTCTCTAATTGTTTTGTATGTATGGAAGCGAATTTGTAATAATAGATTTACAGAAGATAAAATGAGCTGTCTATACAAGAAAATCTTCAATTTTCTTTTGATCATTGAATCATCATCTAGAAAACAAATCAATATCAGTATGGAATGTATGGTTATATACATGTATATTTTATTATACGATTACATTTAAGTTTAGGCAGAAACAAAATTATATGTTGCCATTACATTGAAATAGTTGGTTGCTTTATGCAAATGAATATCAGTTGTATAAATAATTCCAATAGTTCATCTTTATTTAATAAGAGCTTCTTTATCATGTCCAGTTGTAAAGAACTTGATAGATTTTGTGCTATCATTATACTTAAATATCTTTGAGATAGATCGTAAAACTTATTAGCTATTAAAATCTTTGACTTAAAATATTTATTTTATATATTTTGTCATAAAATCCATTTTAATAAGTGACTAACTGGAAATTTAAAATAGGTGTGATGGGTTTAGTTGTTTATAATTTGGTAAATATCTATAGAAACCCTCTGAATATTTCATATAATGACATGATTGAATATTAAAAATCCAAGATTATATAATAGGTTTACTAATAATCTGTTATTGCAGAATATTTCATTTAATATATAACTTAAGCAGTAATTGTATATTCATATAATGTAGGCTTTAGATAGGTTGATATTATTTAACATAATATAAAATGGATTAATGATTTTGTTTTATTAGAGATATTGTAAGTTTATAAAACATTCTCTAAGTGTTATCATAACCATTTAGGACACTTGTTTATCTAGATAGGGAATATCAGTAAATTTTAATGTGAATTTACATTATTATGTGTAATATTTGAAAAGTAAAGTATATCAGAACTTAATTATTTATTGATTTGAATTTGGTTTCATTCAAGTATAAATTACATGAATATATTAAGCATATATCATTGTTTATGACAATGGTATATGATTTCATTATTTTTTCCAGTTTCTTTTGGGATAGTGAATAGATTTGCTAATGTTTGAGAGGATGATTTTGTTTGTTTTCTTTTGATTTAAATGTTATCTCAACAAATTGGGTTTGGATAGAAATGGCTGACAGTATTTAACTTTAGTGCACTAGACAATCTAAATAATTATGTATTGGAAATATTGTTATTGCATAATGTATCTATTGACTGAGCTAGTTATTTTTTACAGATTATAACATAGTTACTATTTATTGGTTACTTCTGTTATAAATACTACTTAAACCATAAGGGCATTTCTTCAGTATCTTTTATTTTATTATGTGTCAGTAATAAATGATATTTAAAAACCTTTAATGAAATTTATTTTCTCTCATTAAAAATGCTGACCAAACTTGTGGAGGGATAATGGGGTAGAAGATCAGTTATTTTCCTGTTACAAAATGTTTTCACAAGTCTACGGAGCTATTAATTAAGAGAGTAGCAACATTAGTAGATTGTTATAAAATGACGCTAAATGTTTGGTTATATTTATATTATTATAAATGGGGTATCACCTTTGAAGGGATGCTAAAGCATTTCTATTCTGGTCCCCTATTCTAAGTTATATATCATTACAAAATTGTTGTCCAACTGAAGGCCAATGATGATCATGTACTGATGGCCATAGTTACAAAATGATGCAACAACCTTGAGCCTGATTAACTAATTAAACACCCAGATTTGAGTCCCTTATAAATGCTAAAATAAGATAGTTTATTTATATACATTAATGGAGCTTTGTAGCTGATCGTATTATATTAAGCGGTGAAGTAATATATTTAGAATTTTATTGTTATTGACATTATTTATGGCTTTTGACGATGGCTGGAATGCTGAATTGATAGATAGTTCTACCAAAGACTGAATAAAGTATTTTATAAATTATCCTGAAAAAAAAAGATGAGAGGTTATATTTGCTATAAAATAATGTGTAAAGATGGAATCTAATAATATTGAAGTATTCTCAAAACCTGAAGGAGATCTCTATCAAATGCTGAGAGAATTGATGGAAAAGATTGATATTCAAAATAAAGAGCAAACATATGTGAATAATAAATTTAGAGATACAAGTAGAGATATGGATAATAAATTTGGAGATATAAGTAGACATATAGATAATAAACTTGGAGATTTAAGTAGACATATAGATAATAAATTTATAAATATAAGTAGAGAAAATAAAGAACTAAGTCAATATATAGGTAGAGAATATATAGAGCTAAAAGGAGATAGGAATAATAAATTTAGAGATATGAATTTAAAAGATAAAGAAATAAGAGAAGATATAAATAATAAATTTGATTTATGTAAAATTGAAGGAAATGCTATTAATGCGATGTTTGTTGGAATTAAATACAATTTGGATACTAAATTAAAGAAATCTGATGATAAATTTGATAGTAGGTTTTTAATGAAGTGAGACAACAATTATATAGAACCAAAGAAAAGTTGGAAAAAAGATTTTAAAACTTTAGGAGTAGTGAAGTTAAAACTTGTGAAAAAGAAGCATGTAAAAAATGAGAAATCTTGCGAAGATGATCAAGAAATTCACAATTAGAAATAAACAATATTAAATTAGAAACGAAAGATATACAAAGTCGTACGAAAGTGGAATATAAATAAAGTGTATGGTGTTTCAGATGGAATTAAATAAACATCTTAAGAAAAGTATGCAATAACTCAACTATTGTATGAGATTAACGATCTAATATGTGATATGTAATATAGAGATTAAAAATATCATAAATAATTTGAATTATGTGAATTAAATTGGCAACTAAATCACACAAAACTTGTTTTGTTGTTTGATTTATAGTTATTGATCAACTTTTGAGAGAAAAAAAAACCTGATACTATAAGATAATAAGTATATTCTAGAAGAGAACATTGAATATTAAAGTGTCCAAAATAACGTTCTATTTTTTTCATGATTACTACCTGACTAAACTATACATTAAAACGTAAAGTGAACGACATCATATAGTAATCAGAAGTCAGTTTCATGATAACTTGAGTAATATATATATATATTCTGAATATCCAAAATCTAACAGTGAAGCATGGATAAGATCACCCAAAATATCTTGTATCTTAGTATTTAGAGGGTTTTTTTGAAACAATTTTTTGCAATTCTATGTAAATTCTCGGGTTTTCTAGTCGATGGACAATACTTTTTTGCACTGTATTTATATATGAAACTTAATACAATATATTTTTGTTTTTTATATTAAATATATAAATTTACCTCACACACAAAAAAGTATGCCAATGTTTTCTATATTAATTTTGTCAACTGCGTGATAAATATGAATAAAAAAACATTTGCATTATTTTTACTATTGTACGTTATTGTGTAAAAAACAATTTTCACACGTCTCGAATTTTTTTAAAAATTAATATATTAAATACTGAATTCTACCTGTAAATTCTTAACAATAGATTTTAATCAATATTTTTTTTTTTGTTTTTTGATAATTTTTTTTTTTTTGATAATTTTAATCAATATTTTTAATCCATAAAAACACACAAAAAGTACAAGATCGTAGATATTTTGTACAAATCATGTTTTCTGCAGTATTTTCAAACAATTGTATTATAGTGCAAATATCACGCAAATAAAACTGTTTAACTGAGGCATATAAACATTCTTAATAATCTAAATGCTTATTTATACAAACAAAAAAATATTTCCAATAAACTAGTATAATAGAATGATAAAATTAAAAAATAGTAAGGTAAAACAAGCTTCTCTATTTTTCCTTTTATTTTTTAAAATTTATATACAAAAATCGGCGATAGAAGAGATCATTTGAGAGCAAATGGAAACTATTAAGGTAATAAGTAAACTACAATAAAAGTAAAAAAGTTATATAGAGTAGAAGTCTATCTACTGGTGTTTTATAAGGATGGCGTTATATTGTAGTCCCAGGTGACTACAGCAACTGTTGCAAGTTTAAAAAAGTGGATTACGTGAGCATAAATAATAAATGCAGGTCACGGTAAAATGTCACTTAAAATCACTCAATCATATATATATATATTCTAACCTCCCCCACCGCTCGATCGTCCTCTCCAAAATTTATATATAATGTTTATATTCCGGTTTCTAGCTCAGTTTAACCAATAAATAAATGAAATATCCAGCATTAATTAAAATGATTACTAGCTCTAATTTTTAAAATACAAATACGTTATATTTTTAAAATGAATTAACAAATATTTACTATTTTCATGAGACATGGAGTGACGACACGGGGAACGAGATAGACTACATTGAGATATTATCCACATGATACTATCTCAATGGCATAAGAACACTATTCCCCCTTTTACTATACTAAATAACTAACTTATAGTATTCTTACGACTTTCTAAGCTCTTTCACCACGATTAAAATAATAATCATGTCTTAATATTCTTTGTAATAAGAATCTAGCTCAATTAAATAAAAATGAAAGGAAATAAATAAAATAAATAAAATCTCAGGTTCATTAATTGTATTCTAACTGATTTAAAATTACGGTAGTAAACTATGAAAAGGGAATTTTATGTCATAATTCACTACGCAGTAACTAACAATAAATAATAATAATAATAATAATAACAATAGTATAATATAATCTTATTACTTCTTAAATGAAATAAATAAATAAATACGTACGTGGTAGTATTTTAATAATCTGACAACAGAATACGTGTGGCAACATTAGCATATAATTTAATGTAATATTGTGGCAACCAACTTATGACCAATAAATGGTATAATTATGATCTTTTAATTTTTTTAATATACCAATAAATTCTCAAAAAGTATTATAACATTTTTATGTTTACCTTTTGTGCAAAAACTATATGTCTGTTTCAATTATAAGTGTATTGTGATATCATGCATCCATGTGGAGAAATAACAACGAAGACACAAAGCTTTAAAATAAATTTACAACAAAGTTTATTAATAACATAAACAAATAACAATATTTTACATTATGTACACTGGATATCCTTACTCTCTTATCACAAAATTATTTTACTAGTTTATAAAATGAAAATCAAACTTCTATTTATTTTTCCTAGTTAACTCTTATCTTTTAAATGCTTAAGAAAATACAGTATTATTATTATTGGATTTCTTATTATGGTTATCTTGTTACAAAATGTGTTTCTCATATAATTATTATTAACACTTTGTATCCCTACTATTATTAAATTTATATTTTTACAAAATTTTACATTCGTAGTAAACATTATACAAAACAATAAAATTCTAGCTTTATATTGGTTGTATGGAATCCTATAAATTCAAACATTCTTCTACATTCGGTATTAAGTTTTATTGTTCCTTATCCGATGTTTGTTAATCATAATATACTCATTTAAGCCTTACTTCGGATGATATAATTACAACCATTAACATACCATGCACAAGTATATGTTTATTACACACTATTGAATTATTTTCTTAATAAATATGCAATATTTATTTTCTAAAATATTATTTAAAAAACATTAAAATTTTATTATCACTTTTATAAAAAAACTTTGTTTTAGATTTCTCTTTAAAGATCTTATATTCATTTCCGAATTACTTTTAAACTGTATCATATGATTCTTTCTCTCTTTATGATATTTTGTACTTTCACTTTTAAAATTACACAATTCTCTACATTCCAGTAAATAAACTATTCTCACATAAACGATAACATATCTTCAATTCTATTTTATTCATTATTTCTTTGAAAATATCTTTCTGACGATGCAAATTCACGAAACAAGGATAGCGAAAATAGATGCACAGGATCAAAAATATAACTAGAATATTATCCGTCATAAACCTTGACAATAATGGCACAGTGAATTTAAAGACACTATAGAGGAGTGACCTTTATCTGTCTACCAACCTCTATTATAGGAGTGATGCTAAAGCTATTTTTTCAGCTTTATTATAACATCAAAAAGTTTAAAGATATGAAAAAAAAAAAAAAACACTGTCCAAACTATATGTGTTCAGTCATAGGGCATAGTTAACTATACTGAAATCACACAAACTAACTATGATCCAAATACTTTATTTTTCTTATTTCTTAACAAAACATCATCTTGGTTTCCTCTACACTAGTACTACCAAGTCACTATCCGATCTTATTTCTCAAGATTTTTCTATACAGTACATCGACAAATTCCTATCTGCATTTCTAACAATAATAAAATTCATTTTATTTCAAAACTATACCGCTGTTCTTTAAGAAAATCTTTTTACTACTTTCCTCGTATATTTTATCATATACAAACTATTTTAAAATATCTGAATACTTTATTACATGAAAGTTCAAAAGAATCACACAATTGTTCTGATAACTTATATTATTAATTATACTTTAAATAACTTATTGCATGCATATTTAAAATTACTCCTATCTCATAATATGTTTAATGTTGTATAAAATGTGTACTTATAATTTAAACTTTCACACATCATTCTTAATCAATAGATGATCTAAAAAAAATACATTATGCATTATAAATAAATATCAAAATTACCAAACGATCTTTATCTTCTCGATCGTGTTCTGTAGGCTTCACCATCCCATTGATTCTTGTAGATATAAAACTTCCATACATACATTTTATTTTTAAAACAATATTTCTATCATTCTATTAAGCTATTATATTTATTTTTTTAATATTACTAAAATTATGTTTATATGTTTTCCCTAATCTCACATAGCATTTTATATTTTAAAATAAATTAGTAAAAAATATTTAAATTATATTTACGATACTTCTTCAACTTTCTTGAACCGTTTATATTAAAGCTAAAAAAATATATATTATTTTATTTCTTCTTCAGTCACTTAATGTTCTATTTTAAAGTAAAACAATTACTACTCTGTTTAATAAATATTCATAGACGACAATCCTTGGTTTTCACAATATTGTATACAATTATTAATTCATGATATTCTCTTCTACTATTGTCTGCTAGTATTTTCCCGCACGACTTTTACGATGCATCTTTAGGGTACTTTTATTTAATATTCAGTAAATTTTTCTGTTTTCATGGATCCATTTTCATTAAGTAATTTAATTTTATCTTTTCTAAGTCAAGCATTTCTTCCATTGAATACTTTATAATATTTTTTAATTAGATAAAGTTTTCGGCTCCTTTCCATAAAATACATAATAGCACTTTCATATTCTTCTTTACTTTTCTTTACTTTAAAATTCTGGAACTATATTTTTGTAATGTCTCTTTTTAAAAGATAAATAATCTTTCTTCATTATACATTTACATAATTTTTCTTTATAATAAAAACGCATATTAAATTTTTCCATAGAGAAGAATAAAATAACTTTAAAGTAGCCTTATAAAATTGTGCGTCATAATTTTTTCCTGACGGCAAGTAACTTCTCTTTTAAGTTTTCATATAGCGTCCCAATTATATTTCTTTGAGTTATAATGATAAGTTTCTGGTTGAGCATAAATAAAGCTGTATTAAGACACTTTCCAAATATTTTTCCCTTAGCACTAATTTTAGGTATTTTTCCTTGTACTTCCATTTTACTGTAGGCTTTTGGTTAAACTTGAATAAAATTCCCTGGTAAGATAACTTTTAAAATTAGCAATCCATGTCGAGGCAGTCAAAATATATTATATGTTACAAAAGAACTTTTAAAATAAATACTAAATTTTAAATTTATATCACTTTTCCAGCTACTGTGTTATCAGCTAAAAAAATATGTTACTTTCTCTTTCACTTACACATTCCCTCTCCCCCCCCCCGCTTTGTATAATTCTTATATTTTTGTCTGCTAATTTACCTCCTTTGATTGGTTAATGACTTTTTAGCGCGAACAAATTTACACATTTTAGTTATATAACAGATTAGACTTTTAAAATAAAGAATTGATGACATAATGTCTCAAATATTATTTAGACTAATATTTTTTAAATTTAATTATACTTTTATCAAAATCATTTAAACTTTAAAAACAATTATTAAAATAATATTTAATATTTTAACCTTTACCTTAAGGATCGATAGCAATTATATTTAGTTTCAAATTCACAAACTTTATTATTATTCTAACAAGCGTGTGTGTGAAGGTATATAATATACAGTCACGTGTTTACTAACTTTATCAAATGATTTTTTATTTACGTCTCGGTCTAAATTACCAAAACTGATATATTTTTATAAAAAATTTGGAAAATAATTAAAAAATGTAGAACTAAATATAATTCTCACCATCATAAAGTTTATTTTAAAATAGACTCTATTAATTTTGACTATTAAATATACTTATAACACTACATATAGTATTTATTTAATTTATTAGTTTTAAAATATTATACTCAAATTATTAATATACTTTTAACTATTTATAGCTGTATTATTTTATATGGCCAGCTTTTACAACCATAAGCAAGAATATAATTAAGCTTTATTTAACTGTTTTCTTTTAAAATAATTTATTACACTGTTATATACCAGGTATTTTCAGCTTTAAATTGTACTATAAAATTTAATTATCCTACTATTATTTATATATCATGCAAATATAACTTAAAATTTAAAATTTTTTAGTAATTGACCTTTCTACCTTATTATGACCTACAGATAAGGGCACAATATATATATATATAGAGAGAGGGTAGCATCATAGTTGTAAGTAGTGTAAATTTTTCCCTTCGAAGTGACTATGTAACACAATATATTTGTACCTGGTCTACTATCTGTAATAAAAACCAATATAACGTTTTCTTAAAAAAATCATAAAAATTTAGTTTTATATGTATGCGATCAAATTCTTATCTAGGAATATTATAATCAAAATTTGGCAGTGTAATATTTTCTCTGAGGGTTACCTTATTTTAACATTTATTTACAATCTTAAATAATATCCAAATCAAGCTTATCTAAAGCAAGCATATCCTCCGTTGCACTAATATAGAAAACAACATAAATTATAAGTTAATTACACATCCATCTACATATGACATTCCTTTCTTTTGAAACATGTTTTTTTTTTTTTTTCCATGTGTCATAGCATCGGCCGGAACGCGAACCCACAACCGTCTGCAACCAACTGTTTGCTTGCATGACGGCTGCGATACCTCCCGGCTAACAACGCAAGACATGTTTTCATTTGTTTTGATACATCAGTTGCGTTATTTGTGTTTTTAGATATCGCAATTTATATGTTATGTAACTTAAATTTATTTTCATATATAAATGTTAATACTCATATGTAATTTCCAAATTATAAAATTTATTTCATAAAAGAGATTTCATATTATTTTATATAGATAGTATTTTTAGATAATTTTACTATTGTTTAACCGTTAAACGCTATTGCGATTATCAGAAAAATATAATAATGTCAGTAATTTGATAATTTAAAATTTTACATACTGACGTACCTACTGAAATTGCTGACCATCTCGCATCGCGGAGATCCAATGGTTTCAGTGACATGGACTTCTTGCCTGTCAGAAAATCTACAAAAATTATTAATATTTCAATTCACAACTCTATAGTAATAATAGATGATTTAAAACATTTGCGTTTCTTAACCTTTTTGCTAAGCGACCAAATAGACTTCATTGAAATAGTTCGGCTACCCAATTGTTTATTACATAAATTATATTATAAAATAAAAGAGATATTACATCATCACGGTACTGTATATATGTATATAGTTGGATCAATTTGATAATATTTATAATGAACAAATAATTTGTAAGTTAAACTTTGAGTTAAAGTTAAACTAAGTATTTTTATATTAAAAACTTAACACACTTTATTATTTACCAAAAATAATGTTTTCTTTTTAAATAACGTTTTATTTATACATGAAATATAACCCAAAATTACAAAAATAAATTATACAGAATTTTATTTAAGTTACATATGAAATTTTTTAAAAAGTCTTCTAAAAGCGCTTAGTCTGCTGAAATTATGACATTGAAAACTTACAGAAATTATTATATAAAAAAGTTTCACCGCAACGCATCAGCGTGTTATTAATTCCAAAATAATGATGAAATAAAATAGTTATTACAGTCTTCTTTGACGTATCAGTTCGATTTCAATATCGTTTGAAGTTAATGTAAAAATTTGTAAAACTGCAGCAGTAACATATTTAAATAAAATTTGCTGTTAAAATATTATAAATTAATTTATTAATTTTAATTATATTTACTAGGGATACATTTAAATTATGAACATACAATGCAAAATAATTATTTATTGGCTTTGCTGTTGTTGCTTCCTTTCAATTAATTTATCAATTCTTGCACCAATAAAATTGGTTAAAGCTAATATCATTGTTGAACTAACATCTAGTCGGTTTATAAACTTATTTTTCGTAACAATCATTGGTGAAAATCCACTTTCAGCTAAACAAGTTGTTGCAAATGGAAGTGACAAATTTATAGCCTTTTCACTAAGGAATGGATATTCATCCTTAACTTCTAACCAACATTTTGGCAAATTGTTTTGGTTTTCTTTAAACATTAATTCTAAACTTTTGTCAGGCATAATTCTATTATTTTTTCTTCTTCTGATAAATTTAAGTTATATGAATGGTGTTGCTGGGAAGAAATTCAGATCCACATATTTTTGAAACGAATAAATTCTATGAAAAAACGTTTATTTTACTTTTAATAAGTCATTCTGAATGATTTTATTTTTACCTGAAATTTCATCATGCGTTATCATTTTATCCTCAATCTTTTGTGAAAACAAAGGAAATATGTCGAAACAATTGTTTCTCATACTGTTAAACCAGAGTTCTTTTTTTTTTTTATAAATGCTTCAATTTTATGGTGACAAATAAAAAGACTGTGTCAAATCCTTGTAATGAAAAAGTTAAATCGTTTATTAATATAATGCGGTACTTATTTATATAGCGCTATGTTAATAAATTATAATTGTAAATTACCGATCAGTCTAAAGCACAAGCATTTTACAGAATTTAAATTATACATAAATGAATACTCTCATTCTCAAACACAAGACAAGTCTTTATGAAAAGATACAATGAATCCATCTATCTTTTCGAGCCAAACGTTTAATTATGGGTCAATCTTAAGTGTTTGGAGATGAGAGCATGAAGATATTTAGCCGTCACTTTAAAAATTACTTTATTATACTTGAATGAATGAGTTTGTGAATTATTTAAAATTTACTATACTTCACTCTTAGGTGAAGTTAAACACATATATAATAAGGTATTTATTTATATAGTGCTATGTTAATAAATTGTAATTGTAAATTAGCGATCAGGCTAATGCACATGCGCTTTACAGATTTTAAACTTTACGCAAATGAATACTGTCATTCACAAACACAAGATAAAGTCTTTATGAAAAAATAGAATAAATCCATCTACCTTTTCATCCCAAACATTTAAGTATGGCATCTACCTTTTCATCCCAAACATTTAAGTATGGGACAATCTTAAGTGTTTGGAGATGAGAGTGTGAAACATTCATTTAAGCATAATAAAGTAATTTAAAGTGACTGCTTAATATATTCACTCTCTCATCTCCAACCACTTAAGATTGGCTCATACTTAAACGTTTGGGTTGAAAAAGATAGATGGATTCTTTTTATCTTTTCATAAAAACTTTATCTTGTCTTTATTTATATATAGTTTAAAATCTGTAAAGTGCATGTACATTAGCCTGATCATTTATTAATGAAAATATGTCAGTTCAATAGGCAACTGTGGAAACCATACATTACTTTTAAAACATTCACTGAAATAATGTTCACTTCTGATCATTAAGAAATATTTCAATTTTCACACAAAGTTCACATAATCTATTCAGAACTCTTTCTCTTGAAAGCCATCTTATGTGAGAATGTAATAATATTTTTTATGAGCTGAACCCATTTCACCACACATTAATCGAAATAGGTGCATCTTTAGTGTACTCTATCGAATATAGTTCACTTTTTGTACACCCTGATTTAAAATATCATGTAAATCTGCACACATATCTTTGGTATCCTATTCTTCCCGAAGAAGACAACATTGGATTATTATTAAATTTAGATGAAAAATTTCCTTTATGCATGTTACTAAACCCCTGTGTTTTTCTGTCATCCCTATGCATCTTTACCTAGAAATGTTTTTAGTTTGGAAATACAATTTCATTATCTTTAAAAATTCTTCTGATGTTTTTGAAGATTCTAATTTTAAACTGCATAGGAATTCCTTTCTGAATATATTTACATGTAAAATCAATATATCTTATATAAACTAATATTACTGCATCGTTATAAACGTCTGTTGATTCATCTAATTGAATTCAATAATACTTTTTTTTATATATTTTCTATTAATTGAGATTCAACATCATCAGCCAAATTAATTACTCACCGACTTATGACGTAGTTTGACAAGGGAATGCTGTTTATTTTTGATTCAAATTCATTGCAAATAATAATTTGCAAATATCTTTCAGGCATGGGTTTAGTAACATTTCCACTATTTTATGTGCTTTTTTTACATTTAGCAATGTGATAGGCTGCCAAACACGAACATTTTAAAAAGTTTTTATCTGGGGAAGTAAATTTTGTTAAATTATATCTATTTGTTTTAAATTCATCTTGTTTTCTTAAAAAAATCAACAGATTTATCTTTATATTGACTATGGTTTGTTTCCAAATACCTTAATAGTTTGTTACTTTTAAATGAAGAATTAGCCAAAGTAGATCCACAGACAACACATTGTGGGAGCTCTATTCGATTTTCTTTTATAAAAGTGAAATCATAATTAATATATTTTTCTTTAAAATTATAAATAAAAGTGATCATCAATTTTGTTTTTTTTTCACTACTGGTTCACTCGACATAGTAGACAGTTTTACATTTTCATCATCCGACTTGGGTTCTTGAGAAATTTCTTACTCCTTTCTTCCAAAAAAATAAATATTTTACTTTGTTTTCTCATTATTAAACAAGTCTGAAGGAAATACAAAAGAAGACATAAACTGAAAATATTAAACTCTTTCAGTACTATGTATCTATTAATCACATTCAAGAAATATAAGTACTATTTGTAAATTACAAATATATGTAACTTTTAACAAAATATAAAATTCAATTATTAACAGAATGATTTAGAAAAATGATGTAACTGTGATACAGACAAATTTATTTTTGCTGTTTTAACAACTACACACTAATTCAAAGAATAACCTGTGAAATGAGAATATTTCTACTGAATTCCACCACTGGTGCTGGTTGATGCTTGGTTGCATTAATTTTCCACCACTGGTGCTAGTTGACGCTTTGGCTGCATTAAATTTAGTTGCATTAATGGTTGCAATTTTTTGAACAATTGCATTTTGAAAATAATCACGAAATTTAACATTATGATTATTTAACTTCAAATTTACAATTGAATTTTAGACAACTACACAAAGCATAGGTAGTATTACTTACTATTTTTTTATTAATACTAATATTTTCATTAAAATGTAAAAAGATTTTGTCTATCGATATATATATGTTTTTATTTATTGGTGCATATTCATGACCCATTAAAAATTGAAGGTGACCCAAAGGTTGAGAAACACTGGTTTAGAAGACTCCCCAATTATAGAAATGCTAAATTAATTTGTTGAATTAAACTCTGCTTGAGCTCACAATAAAATTTCTTAATAAAAAAAAATATTCAATGCTTTTGTTTTTAAACAAAACTTTTTATAGAAACAAAAATAGAAAAGCATCAATTACATTATAACTGTAACAGAGTTATGTTGTTAAGAAAACTATAAAAAGGTTATATAAACCAATACCTACAGTCTGGAGGTAAATATCAACTGTTCAATCACAAATTGTCCATTTCTACAAGGCTCCATGTAGCATTGTAGATGTATGCCGGTGCTAGTTTTAATCTCTGTTTCTGATGGCCTGAAGTTTTGCCAGAAGTAATTTCTTATGGTCAAGCAAGGTATGACCATAAATGAGAGTGCACCTAGTTGACCAATAAGCAAACAGCAGAAAGGTTATATGATTCTTATGGATGGAAAGATCCCATTATATATACTAAAAATCAGTCTGATGAGGAGAGACACTCTAGATTTGGATATGGATGTGATAAGGTCTCTGTCTGATTGGAGTGAGGTACAATGGCTCAGGATATGTGTCATTTTGTCATTATCACATTTACATAAAGGGCAGACTGGGTTCAAGTGTGAGAATCATCTGTGATAGATCAGAAAATGACATATGGGCAGAGCATTTAGGTTTATTTTAATCAAAAAGTATAAAAATGTTAGCTCTAGATGCCACTGTTTAAACATTTTAATCATTGAATGATTGGGAAGGGTTAGAAATGATGATATTGGGGGGGGGTTTCTTTAAATAATTAGATGGTATGCATCCCAGTACTTAATTTTCTGTGTGTTAACCTGATTAGATAGATGGATATATTTTGCAATATTTATCAATAAAGATGACAACCAACACCTCACATGAGGAGGGGGGGTATCAGTAGAACAGACAGAAATGAATCATGGTGCCTCTGGGAAATGTTAAGATATGTTAAGGATGCTGTTAAGTGTACACTGGAAACAAAGGTTATAACAGAGTGCAATGATACACCATTGAGTTGTGTGTGCCTAGGGAGGCCCCTTAGGATGATGGCTACACTCTTGCCCTTTCACATAAGTCTTGCTCATTGTGAAATTTATCTTTCTGGTGAATTTTTGGGAAAAGTTAATGATCAGTATTAAATAAGAAATCCTTGTGGACCCCAGTATATTGAGCAGTGAAGTTTTTGGATATAGTGACAAATAAACTTTGGATAATGAATCAATGTTTTTGTGTTGAGAGGAGAAGGGAGGCCTGTATAGTTCTTCTCATTGCAAAGGATGAGTTGTACATTGGGAATCTCAGAAATTTTGGGGGCATGTCAGTAAAAAGAGAGGGGTTGGTGTTCCCAGAGGATATCTTCTGTGCCAAGTATTTATTTAAATTAAAGGTTAGTCATGATGCAGAAGAAAATGCATGGAGCATTTGACTAGCTTTGAGATTAGCTTTTGTGATGGGAGAAAAACAACCAGGGCATCCATGTACACTAAGTGGGGGATTGATCCATTGAGGGTGGATATGAATATCACAGGGAGGTATTGTTCAAGTCTAATTAATAAAGGATTAATGTAGATTATAAATATAAGGGTAATCAGATGAAAGCTTTGTGGAATATAAATTTGTTGGGGTAAAAGTTTGAGATCTTTCCATTCAGGGAGATGGAAATGCTCCTATTGTTGAGGTAATTTGCTATAATATTAATTATCCCAGTTGGAATATCATATTTGGTAAGAATATTATCCCAGTTGGAATATCATATTTGGTAAGAAGGATGATGAAGCTATGTGTTCTGACAGAGTTGAAGGCACCGGCAATGTCCATCTGGATGACTACTGGTTTAGATTTACTCATGATTCTGGTGTAATCAACTATCATCTTGAATAATGCTGTTGCATCAGTGGTTGAAGAACCCTTCTTAGCAAACTGGCACTGGGATATGAATGGAAGGACCTTATCTTGTATCTTATCTTTCATTATTGATTCAATCAACTTGATCATTAATTGTGTCTGAGAAATGGGACTAATATTTTCAAGGCAGAATGGTAATGTCTCCTTCTTGAGAAAAGGCATGATCCCTAAAGGGTACAGGCCACAAGTTTCAAAAGGTTTGGTAAATAAGAGATCAAAAATTTTATGTATGATTGGAACTGAAAATTTTTTTGAGAAGATAAATCATGGGATGGCATGGAGACCCAAATGGGTTTTCTCTGGCATAGAGGATAGTTTAGTACTAATACCATTTTCAGTTATGATGTGTTTTATAGCTGTGGATTTTTTTGAAATTAGGATGATTTGCCCATGAGGATATTTGATTAATTTGGCTTTGAAAAAAATAAGAATTTGTATGATCATGCTGTTACCAGCATAGAGGTTATTGTCTATTATGATGGAGGAAGGGGGATTATTTAAATTTTTATCCTTGTGGTCCAGGACCCACCCAATGTAGGCCCTGGACCTGTTATGGGGCTGGCTTAGAAAGATTTTTAATTTTTTGTTGAGATGTAGACATCAATGGCTTGTTGATTCATTTTGTATTGTTGCTTAAGCTTAAAAATTAACTCTATTGAAGCAGGGACTGTAGGTATATGGTTCATGTATTGCTGATTTAGTCCATCTTTTGAAGAAGGGAAGTGGGTTTCTTATGTTTGGATGTGTAAAAAGAAATTATTGTCCTCAAAACATCGATGAATGTGAACCACACCTCTGCATGAGATAAGGTGAGGATGTTAATTATTCTAAAAATATATGTAACACTCACATAAGATTGCTTCTGGGGGAGTGGTCTTGAGTAATATGTGGGTGAATGACATCAAGCACATATAGAGCTGTGAAAATTGGTCAATTGATAAATTTATCTCTAGTGCCAAGTGGTCTGAGAAAGGAACAGGTTGGAGGAAGGGATCAATGATGAAATGTAGCTCTGGGAACTATTTAGCCAGATCTATGAGTGTCACATATTGCTTAGTGTAGTATGAGAAGTTTTCAGTGGGAAAGAGGTTATCTGCACACACAAGTGGGGTGTTTATGAGATGAATGTATCTGGAATTGAAGTGACTGTAAGTAGTATTAAAATCTCCAAACATTAATGTAGGATAGAGGTTGGATCAGAGTGATACATTTATTTGTTGGGTTAATGAGTGAATTAACAATAAGTTTCTCTTGAAGTAAACAAAATAATGTTCAACTTAAAGGAATAGTGAGATTATGTTGCAATTAGGAGATATTGATTGATGAATTTTATTTTATATGATTTGAAATGGTGAATATTTAGGAATTACAATGGCAACACCTGCAGAGGGATGGTGAAACGTTGAGTGATGAAAAGACCCTAGCTTGACAAGTTTAATTAGTATTTGTGGATTTGAGAGAGAGGTTAGCTTAGTTTTTGCAAGATATATGATATAAGGTTTAATTTGATTAATCCATTTTGTAATTGATTCTATTCTTCCGTTTTAGATCAGGCCACAGACATTGATAATGACATGATGATGGCATGTTTAAGGTTCATGTGGTCAGGACTGGAGTGGTTAGGTTGACTTTGGAAGATTTACACAAAGAGTGCATGGGTCATTAAGAAATTTGAGGGCATCTAAATTTCACTACTCATGTCTTCCACCCTGACTTTGTTATAGGTTTGACATCCTTAGAATCCACTTTGTGATTTGCACCACTAGAGTAGTCCTTCCCAATCAACTTCTCTTTGGGTGATCTGCACTGGTCAGATTGGGTTATGTTCTAGGTACCATCCCCTGAACTACCTCTATACCACTGACATTGGATGGTGTGTCAGAGTCATTGATTACATTAGCTGACAAGATAGCTTTAATCTTATTTCCTTTTTTGGTTTTATTAGTTGATTCACATTCTGATGAGCTCTTACTGGAATCACATGACTTTTTACCCTGCTCATCACTGCATGTATCCACATTGCCACTGATAGGCATTTGGACTTCCTCTTACTTTTATTTCTGTTGGAGGGTTGGCTACCTGTAATCATAACATCCAATCTTGGGGATGAACTACTGCTTCTACAGAAGTGGGTAGAAACAATAGTCACTGAACTGCTCTCATTATCTGCAGTACCAGCAGGTTGAGGTTGATTACATTGTCATGTGTACTGTCACTCAGGTTACTTTTCAAAGTATTTATTTCAGGTGAAATTAAGTGACTATTACTAAGAGTTTCAAGTGGTCTGCAGTTTTGCAGCATTGTTATTTTCATGTGACAGCATTGGCAAATCCAGAGTGGGCAGGCTTTAACCAGGAGAGTCCTTAATTTACAATGGAAATAATGTGGCATTCTCCTCTAAAAGATATGATAAGAGTGGAAGATTCCACAAAGTGCATTATTCCCTTGTTGAGTATGATAGTGAATATTGCTGATTGTCAGGACTGGAGTTTCAGTTCTTCTTTTCATGAGATAGTGAATATTGCTGGGTTTTTCAAGACTGGAGTTTCAGTCCTTCTTTCCATGAGGTACTGGAAGTTTCATTCTGTGCCATATGATATTGCCAGCCACTGAAGATCAGCTTCTGTAAACTTAAGATAACAGTTTCATATTTAGCTGTTGAGTATTGTTGTTCTAGCCATATTGATTATTCAAAGAATTTTGTCACCAATAAACTAGATTGACTTTTGAAAAGTTTGTCTTTGGAATATATTGTGGAATTCAACAATCAGATATCTGCTGTTGGGATGATTTAGTAATTTGTATACACTATTCCACAATTTATTTTGAAAGTGACAGCAGAATTTTTCCACATAAAAATTGAAAAGCTCACACTTGAGATTTGTGACAGCAATAAGAAATGTCTTGACACTGCTATAGTTGAGGAAAGACTGGTGCAATTGTGGGGATATAGTCAGATTAAATATGTTGATGATCAATGTCTGTTGATCAAAACCTGTTTTGAGTAACTTATTATTGGCTGGGTTGGGTTGGAAAGCCAATGGCAGCTCAAATGTAAGTGTTCTATCTGTTGGTATTTCTAAGTACGGCTCCGGAGTATGAAATATAACTTGCTGGACCCAAATCAGGCAGAGTCTGGTTAGATGGGGGGTCTACTCTTATATGTCATTTATGATTAGTAGTTTTGTCATGGTTATTAATATTAATTGTAATTCTCCTGTTGGTGTTATCATTAGTGTTATGTCGATTTTTAATTTTGTTAGTTTCTAATTCTGGAAAATCATCAATTGAAACAATCTTCCCAGTTCAACTACTACTGTCTGCATCTAAATTAGAATTTAGGGTAGGTTCAGAGGGGGTGGGATGTTATTCATATTAATGTTTTCAACCATGGGAATTGGTTTAATTTGAAATTTCTTCTGTTTAAACTTAGAGACTAATAAATTATGAGAAATTTCATTAATACTGACTTGTGAAGTGGGGCTATCCTCCATTACAATGATCCCTTCTGAACGTTGGTTTTCTGGAATTTCTTTCTGAAATTTGGTGCTGGGGTTTCCAGTGATTAGCATTTTATTTATGCCATGGCTTACTCTTATGAATTGTATTTTTTTGCTGATTCTGTTTCTTGTTGAATTTTGCTGCAATGAGATTTATTGGAAGTACAAGTGGCTGTTTGCTGTTCTTCAAGATGATCTATGGTAGAATTGAAATCCATGTTATAATCCCTCTTTTTTTGTAAGACAAGACATCATCCTTAATATATAAAAAAGAGTAATATTTAAGAAAGATTTTTTTTTAAGTGTTCTAAGTGAAAAAATAACTTACTTTTGTAGAGTAGATTTTTTACTTATATTATAACATTTTATATAAAATTAATATATTGTAACTTAATTAAAGTTACTCAAAAGATAACTAAGTAAAGGATCAAAAGAAATAAGTGAAGGAGTTCATTGTAACATAACTAAAGGTCGATCAAAAGATATTACTATACCTGAGTTGTCTACAATATATAAGACCATAATATTTAAAATAATGTTGGATCTCTCAAGATATCTCACTATCAATAATTAAGCAAATTATTAATAACAACTATTATAACTCAGGTATATGAAATCACGTGAGGTGAGTACACTAGTAATGCAATAAAATATAACTCAGGTATACAGACAGTAATCTTATCCACATTCATTTCTTGGTTTGATGTTAAGTGCATGCTTAAACAAATACTAAGTGAATATGGTCTAGCAGGGCGCCACTAGATTATCTGAATCTAGACATGGTTATATCTAATAACCTTTCACAAGTACCGGGTTTGAATCCCCCTTTTTTTGGTACTTTATTTCTAATAAAAATGGAAGATTTTGCTTTTTGAGCCATATCACTAAATGCACTAATATTTAGGTAAAAGTAAAACATCTTTAAACCAAAGTGGAGTATATTAGACATAAATCACTTCTCAGATCTTAGCATAACAAATGTGTTTCAATATTTTTATAAGTTTACTAGTTCAGATTATATATAACTAATTTAGGATGGCAATTCACTCATCCTTGCATGAAATAGTTGATGGGATGTGGTTATAATAATACTAAGAAATCACTAAATATTATAAAATCAATATTTATTTATGGCCTTTAAACAGTTAAACAGCTCATTAATTAACGTTGATGATGATGATGATGATGATAACAATAATGACAATGGTTTCAACTACAGCTCTAGGACTAAGCCTAAACATAAAACTAATTATTATAAAGAAATTTATAATTATTGTTAATCTTAGCATATTTAATCATATCTTAAACAACTAATATTTAACCATTGATGATGAATAATCACACTTAACAAAGACTAAACTTAATGAAATATATATGCCTCATTTAATAAAACAAACTAATATTTATTACTGCATTTCTAATATATACATAAAAATTTCTAGATAAACATGAAAATTGACATGAATAATAATAATAAAAATAATAATAATAATAATAATAATAATAATAATAATAATAATAATAATAATAATAATAATAATAATAATAATAATAATAATAATAATAATAATAATAATAATAATAATAATAATAATTGATTATATAACAATCCTCAGATTAATTTCAAGTTCTTCCCCCTTTCCCTTCAAATGTATTTTGTATTAAGTTGGATGTCGCATTGACCATGATTTTCACTCCATGAGAAAAGTATTTAAAAAAAAAATATTATCTGCTCATTAGCACACATACTTTATAAATCTAACATGTAAGTAGAATAAAAAAAAATGTTAATAGAATTGAAAGAGCAAGTTTTAGAAACAAGTTTTAAATTATTTTCTCCCCCCTCTCGTCTACCTCTGAAATGCTATACTTAACTTGAAACAAACTAATCTAATATCTTAATACTACTTATTATTTCACATTCACTCGCAATTATACACATATAAAAATATTATTATGTATGTGCGTGTTTTATCCCATAATAACAAAATATTATTTAATAACTGAAACACAGGCTTGTTATATACCTATGGCTATGTATATGTAATATAGAGTATATGAGCACAGACTTTCACACCACCCACCTCTCTCCACTCTATCTAATAACACTGATACACCTAAACATATATGCTGAAAAGATAAATAATCACCAATATACGTATTTCATGCTAAACCAGCAATCATCAGTTGGTCCAGACTATCATCTTTACACACATATATAGTATAAGTGATCAGATATATATTAAGATAGACTATCCTCATAGTGTAATGGACAGGCTTCAATCCACTCCACACTCCAACTCTTCAACCGTCCATCCAATTGAAAATCTGATGATGGAATGCTCAAAGGCCACCCTGAGGCCGAGATTATTGTCACACCCATGTTGACCTAAGGTCAATCTGAACCCCACATGTACAGGACATAATCCATTTAATACATATGCAAGGATGGGCAGACATCTCTATAATGTAATAACTGAAACACAGGCTTGTTATATACCTGTGGCTATGTATATGTAATATAGGGTATATGAGCACAGACTTTCACACCACCCACCTCTCTCCACTCTATCTAATAACACTGATACACCTAAACACATATATGCTGAAAAGATAAATAATCACCAATATACGTATTTCATGCTAAACCAGCAATCATCAGTTGGTCCAGACTATCATCTTTACACACATATATAGTATATAGAGTTGGAGTGTTGAGTGGATTGAAGCCTGTCCATTAAACTATGAGGATAGTCTATCTTAATATATATCTGAGCACTTATACTATATATGTGTGTAAAGATGACAGTCTGGACCAACTGATGATTGCTGGTTTAGCATGAAATATGTATATTGGTGATTATTTATCTTTTCAGCATATATGTGTTTAGGTGTATCAGTGTTATTAGATAGAGTGGAGAGAGGTGAGTGGTGTGAAAGTCTGTGCTCATATACCCTATATTACATATACATAGCCACAGGTATATAACAAGCCTGTGTTTCAGTTAATACATTATAGAGATGTCTGCCCATCCTTGCATATGTATTAAATGAATTATGTCCTTACATGTGGGGTTCAGATTGACCTTAGGTCAACATGGGTGTGACAATAATCTCAGCCTCAGGTGGCCTTTGAGCATTCCATCATCAGATTTTCAATTGGATGGACGGTTGAAGAGTTGGAGTGTGGAGTGGATTGAAGCCTGTCCATTAAACTATGAGGATAGTCTATCTTAATATATATCTGAGCACTTATACTATATTTGTGTGTAAAGATGATAGTCTGGACCAACTGATGATTGCTGGTTTAGCATGAAATATTTATATTGGTGATTATTTATCTTTTCAGCATATATGTGTTTAGGTGTATCAGTGTTATTAGATAGAGTGGAGAGAGGTGGGTGGTGTGAAAGTCTGTGCTCATATACCCTATATTACATAAAATATTATTTAAAACTAAAATCATAATACCATAAAAAAAATTTTTGTTTTACACATTAATAATTTTCATGACTGTAAAATTAATAAACAAATAATTTTAATACATTCAAGATCATTTATGAAGTTCAAAGTTATTATTGGTAAGACATTCTTGTTATTAATCGATCTGAATAGTCTTTAAAATTCTTTAAATATAATATACCACTCTATTGCTAAAATGTTTATTAAGACTGATATCGTAAAGAAAATAGATATAAAAGTCATATTACCGATCTTTTGTTTGTGGCGAATTTCCAAGGGTTCAAACTTGTCTTGTATAATGTCTATATTTCTGCAGCTACCATTTCCGTTTTACGTGGGAACAATCTCTTTCTTGAAGTGTATAACTATTTGATGATGATGACTCTATTGAGGTTATTTGCTTTACTGGACAATTTGGAAATCATTATATTAATTTTTCTTCTCTTCCTGTCAAGCATAATTCTTTTAGTGGATGAAATACAGCCGTTGTTTTCACATTTATAAATTTTCTTGAGTTTAAAATCAGTTGTTGGAACCATTAATTGGACTTGATGATTAATATTTATCAGTAGATTAATTCTTCTTTTATCGAATGCAGGTGAATGCTTTCTTCCTTCTATTAAAAACGTCTTATTTCTCTGGTCAGTTGAAAGATGTAGAATATTATTTTAGACAAAACATCTTTTCTTTCCTATATGATATGCAGCTTCCCCAGATATTCTGGCAGAGATGGGACATATATATAATTTTTCTAGCCAGCCATTTCTTATATTTTCAACATTCAATTTAATAGTCTAATAGCGTCACTTGCTATTTTTGGACAAATTTGTTTTAATTAGATCTCTAATTTATTTTCAACTAAATTATTTTTCAACTGAAAAGTTTAATGTTTTTTCCAGACACTTTTGTTTAAAAAAATAGACTTAATCCTTATTTCCATTCCTTTTTTTTACATCTAGGTAACATTTCAAATCTTTGAGCTTCCTTCTTTAGATCTTAAGATAAGACAATTTCAAAATTAGAGCTCTCACCCATTATAAGCTCCCAAAGTGAAAATCAATCATTTACAAAAAAAATTGCTACAAAGATAGATATCTGATTAAACAGATTTCCTCTTTTAACATAAAATTGTACAAAAAAATAATTTGACAGATTTAATCCTTCCTTTTCTTTCAATATTTAGTAAATGTAAATTTATGTATGTAATGTACACACATCCTTCATTCTTTCAAATCATTCATAAACTAACATTAAATAATATAATTGCTAGCTTAGTAATTATAACCCTATTATTTAAAATTAAATCTGTAACTTTTAAATCCCAATTACATTTATAGAAAAGCAAAATAGAATCATAGAATAAGATATTAGAATTGATCAAGCATAGGTTAGTTTTAAAGAAAGTTAAAATGTTGCATATTTGAAATATAAAACAATTAAATAGTTTACACATACATTGCCTATATGTATGCATTATAACTTTGCTTTTTAACAGAAAATTTAAATATTAAATGAGTGTGCTGCTCTTTTTGAGATTTATTAACACACAAACAAGTAAAGCATATAATTGTTGTCCCACTCTTTCTGTCTAAAGCATTTAATATTTTGATCTGGTAGGGTTTGAACTTGGATGCTCTACAGCTTCTTTTATGGTTATATAAAAATGTGATGATGATTTTTGGTTTACCTTTTCTACATGTACATTACCATAAATTTAGCTAGTGACTAAATTGTAATGGCACAACTTTCCTCCCCCCACTTGGATAAAATCATCAGCACTTTTGTTTTACCTATATTTAAAAAAAAATCCTAACTAATAAATACACTAATAATAATAAACACACTAATAATCAAAAAAAAAATTATCTACTGGTAAATATCATATTTTTTCATTATAAAACTTAAAGTAATTTATTTGGAGATCTTTGCCAGGCTATTCTGCTGAAGTATAAGGGATCAAACTCCTAGCATTATAGGTTCCCTTATTCCCATCAAGAGCAGCAAGCATAAAATGGCATTCTCTCCTATTTTCTTGGTAATTTGGAATGGCTTTTTCTTTTCAAATCATATTGCAGTCTGCATAAAATTGCACATGTACATCTAGTCCATTTTTAATATTTCCATTTTTCATCTTAACTGGATATTTATAAAACATATTTGGAGGAATTATTTTATATAACCTCCTATTACAAACTCCATTTAGAAATATGGACTCTTGGTACCCTCTGTAATATGCCTTGAAGTTTTTCAGAGAAATTGACTCTCTATACCATACATACTTCATCTTTAAACTTTCTAGAAAGATGGACTCCCTGTACCATATATAAGGCACTTTGAAGTTTTCCAGAGAGATTGACTTTCTATACCAGATATCATTCATCTTTAAATCTTCCAGAGATACTGATTCTCTGGGCAATGAATAATTTATTTTTAAATTTTCTAGAAAGGTTGACTCTTTGTACCATTTATAAGGCACATTTAAATTTTCCAGAGCATTTACATTTTTCAGAGAGATAGATTCTCTGTCCCATATATAATGGACATTTAACTCTTCAGAGAGATTGATTCTGTGTATGATACACACTGGACATTTACATTTTTCAGAGAGATAGATTCTCTATATCGTATATAAGGTATCTCCAATCTATTTAAGAAGACAGATTTTTGAAACCACACATGCTGGTTTGTTACTAGATTGAGAACTACAGACTGTTGAAACTTTTGCTCTCTTTCTAAAATAACTGGTTTCATCTCCCTTATTGCCTCTCTTAAATCAATCATCTTATTGGATGCATGAAGTTTTTCCTCCAACTCTCTTTTCCTTCTTTTCACTTCATGATCTTTGATCATCATCTCATTTACTTTCTTTACTGTGAGATGTGGTATTATGGCTACTATTGGCCTTTCTACTTCTTGAAGCCTATTATCTATCAGTGTATCTAACTTTACATTATTTTCTTTATTGTCAGGGGTCGGACTATCCAGATTATCTTTTAAAACTGGCAAGCTCTGACTACCTTTCCATTTTACAATTCTAACATATTCACCTATCTCTCCTGCTCTATCTTCTAAAGGGGTTTCAGCAATATCTTCTAATCTTTGACTACCTTCTATTATACTTTATGCCCTCTTTTTGCTATCCTCTCTTAGACTTTCTATCCATCTTTTCACAGAATGACAAATCTTTTGTTCCAGACTTTCCTTATTTCTTTTGGAATTTTTATAATCTTCTTGTATGTTTTGATACATACAATCTTTCATCAGTCTGGTCAATTTTATACCTGATAGTGCTTCCTTCTTTATTCAAATCTGAAACTCTTCAGTACTTGTTACTATCCCCTTTACTTTTACGGTAACTTCTAATCCCATTACAACCTCTCCATCCTCTTCTTTATAAAGATTATCAACTCCAAGAATTGAGGCACTTTTCCCATGTTTCTCTATTTTATTTCCCAAAGCTATAGGAATTTTACTGTTGTTTTCAACAGAGCTATTGATAGTTTCTTTTAATTCATCTTCACCCCTCTTATTCTCTTCTTTTAAACTTTCTACCCTTTCTATGCCTTTTACATCATCTCTTAAATTATCTATAAGCTGCTTCCTATCTTCTCTTAAACTTATTATACTTCTTTCCATCTTTTGTTCTAGATTTACAATACTTTGCTTACTCTCCTCTCTCATACTTCTGAGCATCTGCATTATCATGTCCATGTCTGATGGTGCTATCTTTGCTATCTGAGCCTGGCCCACTTCTGGCTTCTCATCTACCATTTTTATACTTGAGGCCTTATTATTGCTACTGACTTTAGAGGCATTTCCCTCTATTTCCTCTTTTTCTTGAGCTTTTTTAAAGGCAATTTCCCTATCCTCTTCTTCGAGATAAAAATGATCACTGATCCCTGGGATTGGGACACCCTCCTCTTCCATAACTTCTTCCATACTATAATTTAGTTCACTCATGTTATAAAACTATATATATCCCATCTGTACTTCCCTGACCATCAAAAATCCACACATCTTCTTCCTGTCTGACACCTATTCTGACCAACTGACTGATTTGCTTTTCACCTTATCATGCATTACAAATACAACAAAAAAAATTAATATCCTTATTTAATGAACTACACAACAATAATCTATATAGTGCATGTCTGTCTGTAATAGCCCAAATTATACATTCATCCATTCTCCCAGAAATCCAACAAATATTGACAGTCCACATAATGACTAGCAGTTTACAATCTTGAGAAAAATAAAAGAATACAGTCACAGCACTATAATCACACAATTTATCATGAGCACTCAGAAGATCATCCCAATTCGATCACTATTAACTACCACAACCCTTGATTGAATGATGCAAACTCTGTTGCAATAAAAGAAGTATTAAGTCTTAGGGGCTAAAATAGGTAAACTATTCCTTGCTCTCTCTCTTGGAGTCTTATGTGGCAAGTATCAAGTAATGCCTTGCTTATTATAGACAACAAAAATGAAACCTTGCTCTCTCTCTCTCCCTCTTGGAGACTTATAGGCTGATATCATGGCAGGACTACTGTTAACTGCTTCATGATAAAATAAGAATACAATATAAACTTGATTGGAAAACTATGCCGTGCTCTCTCTCTTGGAGACTTATAGGCTGGTATCATGGCAGGTCTGCTGTTAACTGCTTCATGATAACATAAAGATAACTTATAAATTGGGTTGGAGCTGTGAATGGGTTTGATCATTCATAAGTTACATGAAATACATAGCATTCTCAAGGCAATGACAAAACTCTCCACTCATCATCAAAACTGCAATCTAACCAACCAAACTCCAACAATCAACCATCCAATCAAACCTCTAAAATCATAGACTTTTCTACAAAATGAATTCCCCAAACACACATGAGACTACTATTCCATAATTCATCACTATTACTATGCCTATCCTATCTGGCAATAAATCATTTTAATGTTCCAAAACAAACAAAAAAAAATTCTATTATTTATTTCACCTTTGTCTTAAGTTGTGATATTCATCTCTATTTTCAAAATTGATAAAACAAAACTAAGCTGTTTTGGCTGTACCCATTTTATCATCAACAATGAATAATTAAATCATATTAAACATCATCATCTAAAATAAGACTGTTTGGCCAAGAAAATTTTGTAAGACAAAAAAAAAATTTTTTTATTGAAAAAAAAAATTTTGCTAAAAAAATTTCTCTCTTTCAAACCACACATCTCCTATCATTCTATAGACTCCCTTTTTCAGGTATATGGTAAAATATCAAGCCCCATGTTGGGAACCATTGTAACTTAATTAAAGTTACTCATAAGATAACTAAGTAAAGGATCAAAAGAAATAAGTGAAGGAGTTCATTGTATCATAATTAAAGGTCGATCAAAAGATATTACTATACCCGAGTTGTCTACAATATATAAGATCATAATATTTAAAATAACATTGGATCTCTCAAGATATCCCACTATCAATAATTATAAGCAAATTATTAATAACAACTATTATAACTCAGGTATATTATAAACAAATTATTAATAACCAGTATTATAACTCAGCTATATGAAATCAAGTGACGTGAGTACACTAGTAATTCAATAAAATATAACTCAGGTATACAGACAGTAATCTTATCCACTTTCATTTTTTGGTTTGATGTTAAGTGCATGTTTAAACACATACTAAGTGAATATGGTCTAGCAGGGCACCACTAGATTATCTGAATCTAGACATGGTTATATCTAATAACCTTTCACATGTACTGGGTTTGAATCCCCTTTTTTGGTACTTTATTTCTAATAAAAATGGAAGATTTTGCTTTTTGAGCCATATCACTATATGCACTAATATTTAGGTAAAAGTAAAACATCTTTAAACCAAAGTGGAGTATATTAGACATAAATCACTTCTTAGATCTTAGCATAACAAATGTGTTTCAATATTTTTATAAGTTTACTAGCTCAGATTATATATAACTAATTTAGGATGGCAATTCACTCATCCTTGCATAAAATAGATGACGGGATGTGGTTATAATAATACTAAGAAATCACTAAATATTATAAAATCAATATTTATTTATGGCCTTTAAACAGTTAAACAGCTCATTAATTAACGTTGATGATGATGACGATGATGATAACGATAATGACAATGGTTTCAACTACAGCTCTAGGACTAAGCCTAAACATAAAAGTAATTTTTATAAAGAAATTCACAATTATTGTTAATCTTAGCATATTTAATCATATCTTAAACAACTAATATTTAACCATTGATGATGAATAATCACACTTAACAAAGACTACACTTAATGAAATATATATGCCTTGTTTAATAAAACAAACTAATATTTATTACTGCATTTCTAACATATACATAAAAATTTCTAGATAAACATGAAAATTGACATGAATAATAATAATAATAATAATAATAATAATAATAATAATAATAATAATAATAATAATAATAATAATAATAATAATAATAATAATAATAAGAATAATAATAATAATAATAATAATAATTGTTTATATAACAATCCTCAGATTAATTTCAAGTTCTTCCCCCTTTCCCTTCAAATGTATTTTGTATTAAGTTGGATGTCGCATTAACCATGATTTTCACTCCATGAGAAAAGTATTTTAAAAAAAAATATATTATCTGCTTATTAGCACACATACTTTATAAATCTACTATGTAAGTGGAATAAAAAAAAATGTTAATAGAATTGAAAGAGCAAGTTTTAAAAACAAGTTTTAAATTATTTTCTCCCCCCTCTCTTCTACCCCTGAAATGCTATACTTAACTTGAAACAAACTAATCTAATATCTTAATACTACTTATTATTTCACATTCACTCGCAATTATACACATATAAAAATATTATTATGTATGTGTGTGTTTTATCCCATAATAACAAAATATTATTTAAAACTAAAATCATAATATCATAAAAAAAATTTTTTGTTTTACACATTAATAATTTTCATAACTGTAAAATTAATAAACAATTAATTTTGATACATTCAAGATCATTTATGAAGTTCAAAGTTATTATTAGTAAGACATTCTTGTTATTAATCGATCTGAATAGTCTTTAAAAGTTCTTTAAATAAAATATACCACTCTATTGCTAAAATGTTTATTAAGACTGATATCATAAAGAAAATAGATATAAAAGTCATATTACCGATCTTTTGTTTGTGGCGAATTTCCAAGGGTTCAAACTTGTCTTGTATAATGTCTGTATTTCTGCAGCTACCATTTCCGTTTTACGTGGGAACAATCTCTTTCTTGAGGTGTATAACTATTTGATGATGATGACTCTATTGAGGTTATTTGCTTTAGTGGACAATTTGGAAATCATTATATTAATTTTTCTTCTCTTCCTGTCAAGCATAATTCTTTTAGTGGATGAAATACAGCCATTGTTTTCCCATTTATAAATTTTCTTGAGTTTAAAATCAGTTGTTGGAACCATTAATTGGACTTGATGATTAATATTTATCAGTAGATTAATTCATCTTTTATCGAATGCAGGTGAATGCTTTCTTCCTTCTATTAAAAACATCTTATTTCTCTGGTCAGTTGAAAGGTGTAGAATATTATTTTAGACAAAACATCTTTTCTTTCCTATATGATGTGCAGCTTCCCCAGATAGTCTGGCAGAGATGGGATATGCATTTAATTTTTCTAGCCAGCCATTTCTTATATTTTCAACATTCAATTTAATAGTCTAATAATCTGAATCATAATCACAATAAAAAATAATTCTGATTTTTCCAGACACCTTTTATATCCAATTTTTAGCTAACTTAACCAATCAGAGATAGCGTCACTTGCTATTTTTGGACAAATTTGTTTTAATTAGATCTCTAATTTATTTTCAACTAAATTATTTTTCAACTGAAAAGTTTAATGTTTTTTCCAGACACTTTTGTTTAAAAAAATAGACTTAATCCTTATTTCCTTTCCTTTTTTTTTTTACATCTAGGTAACATTTCAAATCTTTGAGCTTCCTTCTTTAGATCTTAAGATAAGACAATTTCAAAATTAGAGCTCTCACCCATTATAAGCTCCCAAAGTGAAAAACAATCATTTACAAAAAAAATTGCTACAAAGATAGATATATGATTAAACAGATTTCCTCTTTTAACAAAAAAAATTGTACAAAAAAAATAATTTGACAGATTTAATCCTTCCTTTTCTTTCAATATTTAGTAAATGTAAATTTCTGTATGTAATGTACATATCCTTCATTCTTTCAAATCATTCATAAACTAACATTAAATAATATAATTGCTAGCTTAGTAATTATAACCCTATTATTTAAAATTAAATCTGTAACTTTTAAATCCCAATTACATTTATAGAAAAGCAAAATAGAAGCATAGAATAAGATATTAGAATTGATCAAGCATAGGTTAGTTTTAAAGAAAGTTAAAATGTTGCATATTTGAAATATAAAACAATTAAATAGTTTACACATACATTGCCTATACGTATTCATTATAACTTTGCTTTTTAACAGAAAATTTAAATATTAAATGTGTGTGCTGCTCTTTTTGAGATTTATTAACACACAAACAAGTAAAGCATATAATTGTTGTCCCACTCTTTCTGTCTAAAGCGTTTAAGATTTTGATCTGGTAGGGTTTGAACTTGGATGCCCTACAGCTTCTTTTATGATTATATAAAAATGTGATGATGATTTTTGGTTTACCTTTTCTACATGTACATTACCATAAATTTAGCTAGTGACTAAATTGTAATGGCACAATATATAAAATTAAAAGCCTGCGAAGTGCTTGAAAGAGAAGCGATAAGGAGATTCAAAAATTATTAACCGCTAAGCACTTTCGAGGCCATTTGCTTCATATATTTATAGCGATAATGCAAAGTGCAGAACAGAGAAATAAAGGTGATATGCAAAGAGTATGCAAATAATTTAGATAGCCTAATGTTCAGAAATGTCAAAGCAGGCATCATGTCTATTGATAGAGTTATTATTGCCATTAATGAAGTGTCTCATCTATTGATAGTGTTATTCTTGCCATTAATGAAGTACGCTTCTCTGATTTTCCATTAGATGTCATTTTTCTCTATGTAAACTAAATTCATTTAATTAATCTACCTCTGTTTTTAATAAAACATAAATTTATGACAAACTTTTATTATTAATCAGTTTTATGAAGTTGTAACTGATTTTGTGTTCATTTATTTATAGTGCCTGTTTTGGTTCCAGATTATTTTGATATAAAGAGCAAGACGTTCTTGGTAAAAATACTCTAAAATTTAATAGTAGGGGTTTGGAATGTGATTACAGAAGCAGTGACAATATTTATATGAATGATTTTGACTTCAGTTTCTGATAGGTTTTGGTAAGATATCCACTAAAGTAATGCTGATGTAATAGCAATTACTGTCTATTTCTTTTACATTTGATATTTATTATTTCTGTAACTACATAATCGTAACTCTTAATACTTCTTTTATTAAACTGATGATACTACTACTATGCTATTGTCAATATTGCTATTACTCTTAGTTATTATTAGTATTGTGTCTGATAACTTTATTCATACTGCTACTTCAATTCCTTTATGTTGCTAGTACGAAGCATCACAACATCAAACATATTAAAATTTAATTTATCCATGGTCCTACTATTTATATTATTGCTAGTTAAAACTAGTTTTACTACTGCTGCTATATTTAGTAACTATTAAGTCTATTTTTTCTATAGTTTCTACTTTTATTATTAATTACAAGTAAGATTACTTTTACTATTGAAACCATCGCTGATTATTTTACTTTGGTCCAATATAAATAAGAGATAATGTTTTGCCTCATGAGTATCATACCTTGCTTATTAGGTGGCAGTGTACTTGTAATCCCTGCTTTCAGACCAATTTTGGTGAGGACCTAGGATTGAAGGATAGAACCAATGTAGTTGTATATCTAGTCTATATTTTTATTTTATTTTTTCGTTTCAAACTAATCAACTAAAATGTTTTTTTATTCTTAACATTGTGTATGTATATTTTTGATATTTTATATTATCTTTCTAATTATATGTTTTAATAATTACAGATATATTTCAAATAGATGCACTTTTGGTTTGTTCTGAATGTTAATACTATCATGCCATGTCATGATTCTGTAATGTAACGTTAGGATAAGAAAAAATCCAACTTTTTTCTTTACTACTTTAATGCCATCTATGAGTTATCAAATGTTAGCGCATTTTTAATCAATATTGACTAGTTTCTGATGTTTTATTTTATCAATAAGGGGCTTTGAAATTAAAGTGTGAACCAACTCCGTTTAGCACTCGGGGAGGATTCTTTACACCATTTTTTATTATAAACCAATGATCTTCAAGTTTACAATAACTGAGACTTTGAACTCAAGACCATCACCTTTTTTGTTGTTAATGAACCTCTGAAACGAGATTAGTAATTGTATAAATTTTAATAACTACCTATCTAATCTAGCCTTGGGCAACTGTCATTCTTAATTAATAGCATTAACACCAACAACCACTGACTATTCGGGATTATAATACGTGATTATGGAGGAATAAACAGAAAAAATTCTACATTATATTCCGAAATAATCAAATGACATTCTTATGACATTATTATTCCTAGCTAAAATAAAGAAGACTAAAAGTTGATAAATGTGAGCTTACTAAAGTAAATAGTTACTAACCTGATATTATGTCTTCGGTTTAAAATGTTAATTTTTATTGCATTCTATGCTGTAAGATTGATATCTGAAAAAGTATTAAATATGTATTTTTTTTGCTTCATAAAATAAATTCCAAATCCAGTCTGTAGTTTGTGTCTTAATTTCTCTAGACTTTTGATTATACCAATGATTACCCAACATTACAATAGATGTCGCTACAATAGTAGCAAGTAATAAATATTATATTTATCATATAATATTTTTAAAAATAGGTGGTATTTATTTAAGCAAAAAAAAAAAAAAAACAACAACCTTGATATCAATTTTAAATTCATTAAGAATTTATAAACAAACATTTATGGTATATGAATATTGAAGAATGGCAGTAAATGGGAGTAATTTTTCATTTCCTTTTTATCGAATAAAGGAAGAATATTCTACAGGATATAATATTACAAATGGTCAATACATACGAAACATCTCTACATATACATTCATAAGCCTAATGCTTTTTGGGATTGTTGGACATTTATTAAACATATTTATTTTTGTCAGACATCAGCCCAAAAATATTTTTATGAATTATATGACTTTATTATCGCTTGCTGATTTAACACTGATAACAACTTCTATAATAATAACAGTTCTTCATTTAAACCCTTCTGCTCCGTCTTTAATAATTACATTATATTATATGAGTTTTTATTGTGACATAATGATAGTAGTTGTTTTATCCATTCAAAGATTTATTGCTGTATTGTATCCTACAAAAATGAGTTTCTTTGAAAAGTATCATTACAAAATATTTATCCTCAATTTTATTATGATATTTGGTATTCAAATTTGGTTTGGTGTTATTAAATACACAGGAAAATTGCTTGTTTGTGAAATGTATGCAGTACAATTGTTAAGTATGGTTACTGTCTGTATTCTAAATGTATTTACGATAAAATCATTAAATGTTCGCAATCAAAGAAATAACAATGGACGATCCTCTAGGCTAACTTCAGATAACAGTATTATTGCATTTATGTTTGTAACAGTGGTACTATTTACGGGAGGTCGATTAACATGGATAATTAAGCAGATTTTATATGTGGTTAATTCAAATGGATTGTCTCCCTTTTGGTTTTGGATAATCAGTGAAATATTTAATTCTTTGGAGAAAAATGGATCTTTTTATCTATACTTGGCATTTAGCCAGAATTTTCGAAAAATGTTGGTGAAATCTTGTAAAGGTTTCAATCGAATTCAACCTACTGCACCATGATTTAGTCGTTAACAAACCAATTTTCACAGAATGTACTATTTTAAATCATAAGTCTAAATAATTATGCTTATTGTACATGATATTTGCCATTTTGAATTTCAAAAATGACCAAAAACATCGTCTGACACATCTAAGAGATAAAAGGATAAAAATGCAAAAAAATTGAACTTTCGGCGACGTGACTAACTTGGAAAAAAGGCAAAAATGTAAAATATTTACAACTCGGGTCAGGTGACTATAATATCAATTCAAAGCAAAAATGTGGAAAAGCAAAACTTTGCCAAATGGATATGAGATCACATAAAAAAAGAAAAAGCCAAAACGCAAAAAATTTAGAATTCGAAAAAAACGCATGAGATCGCATAATAAAGAAAAGCCAAAACGCAAAATATTAGAAATCTGATCTACAAAAACTTTACAAAATAGATACCGAGATCTCATAATAATAATAAAAAAAAACATAAAATGTGAAAAATTTAGAACTCGGTTCACGTGACTCCAATGTCAATTAAAAGCAACACATAGATCTGAGATCACAAAAAATATTTTAAAAATATAAAAATCTAATTTGCATTTAGAAACACAGGTTATAAAAGAAGCTGCCTATATTTAAAATATAAAAAGCATCACGTATTATTAACATATAAAAAGCATAGATATTTAAAACATATAGAATGTTAACATGCATTATTAAATCATGCTGGTTAAACCATGTCCTACCTTTTCAATGTAAACCGCAAGATCCCCAGTTTACCTACACGTTGATGAAGTCCAGAGAACATTCATGTTCGCTGGAAAATATGTTGTAGTATATTTTTAACTAACTGTAATATTATGTATATTTGCACATACACATTAACTAGTCTTAACCACCTAAATTATTTCGTCTTTATTTTATGTTAAAATCTACTGGCTTAGTAATTTTATAAAAGGAGACTTATATTTGCTATTTTATATATGCTAATTCCTTGAATTATGGAGGAAACTTGGGTGATTATCAAGTAATGTGTTTATGCTTCTTTGTCCCAGGAGACAGAGTGGAGTCAAAAACACTGCTAATTTAGAATCAAATTTTAAATAACAACAATAACTAAAAGATTTAACTGATTTTCATAACACTCCTTATTTTCCCCATTATGTCAAGAAAGTTACTTTTTAATTCTCAGAATGTGTATACAAAATAATAAAAACGTGGCTTGCATATTATTCAAAACATTTTCTAAATTATTTGTCGAGGTATAATTTTATATGTGTGACCTAACCTGAGCATTTGCAATAACTTTATTATAAAGTAGTTATAGAATAATGCATTGATCTAATTTAAACTATTCCTTATTTACTATCAAGATAATAATGCTATTAATAATAAAATGACTTTCTCTAATAAAATCCAAGGATAAAGACTGATAATGCAATCCTAAATTCATTGTATATATTCTGTGGGGATTATAATTTAAGATATGTAGAGATAGTATTGAAATGGAGTACATTTTTAAATACGCGATTAATGTCCATATTGATCTATAATTATTACAGCCCTTCATCATGGATTATATTATCGAATGTTATTTTATTATTAATAGCATCAATAGCTTGGTGGTAAATAAGGAATAGTTTAAATTAGGTCAATGTATTATTCTATCACTAGTTTATAACAAAGTTATTACAAATACTGGAGTTAAGTTATATATATATATATATATATATATATATAACTTAACTCCAGTATTTGTTGAGGTATGATTATATATATATATATATATATATATATATAATCATACCTCAACAAATAATTTAGAAAATGTTTAGAAAAATATGCAAGCCATTCTTTAATTATTTTGTATACAAATTGTGAAAATTAAAAAAATAACTTTCTTATTATGATGGGGAGAAGAAGTCATATTACGAAAATCAGTTAAATCTTTTAGTCAGTGTTGTTATTTAAACTTTGATTCTAAATTAGCCATCTTTTTTACTCCACTCCATCATATGTGACATATTTAGAAGCAAACATGGATGTTGTTGGCACTTCATGGACATGTAGATAAAGTGGTGATCTTGTGGCTTATATTAAAGAGGTAGGACATGGTTTTTAATTTTAGCTAATTTATTAAATAGTATTTACTTTTCATATAAATATTGCTAACTTCATAAACCAATGCCTCCTAGTATATGGGGATGTACATATAAATATTACCCCAGTCACTATAATTTAATATATATTGCATTTAAAGTTAGTTATACATTGCTTACTTGTACACAAACATATATACATGTTAAAATATAAACATATATACATGTTAAAATATAAGAAGATAAAAGTCAATTAAGACTTCATTTGCATATCATCTATATCAGTTCTACTCTTGATTACATTATATGGCTTTTGAAAATTAATACATCAATCTGTATATCTATTAACCCCTTCTGAGAAATTAACACTTTAGGATAGTCCGGAAACTGTCAATTTTGAGCTAGAGTAGTGTTTTTACCATTATTTTAAAGTTTAAAATGTACCATAAGATGCTGCTTTCTCTATAATTATTTTACAAGTAAAAAATCAATAATATTGATGTAAGTAGCTACAACAAAGAGAGAATGCCAGCTTTGATAGATGCTGATTGGTTGGTTTGCATTTTGGACAATAGAAGAGTGTCTGACAATAATTTTCACCACTCCAACTTCTGTTTTGATATTGAAAATGAAAATTAATATAATACAATGTTGTTGTTTTTTTATTTTTGTTCATATTATGAATTATTTTCATAAAATATGCTGGAAATATAGTTATTTTAGAATAATAGTAAGATTTTACTAAAAAAATTGTATACTTTTACACGAATGTAAATTGGAAACGAAGCCAGCGCTAACAATAATTTTGATAACTGTCAACAATGTTTATCGTCCCAAGCTCTTTATTTCATTTTCAAACAGAAATGAATAATTTAGAGTATTTTTCTGGCATTTATTTACATATGATAATGTAATTTGGTGTAAATATGCTGAAAATATAATTATTTTAGGAAAATAGTAAGATTTTAGTAAAAAATTATTTACTTTTACACTAATGCAAATTGAGAACGAAATCAATGACATCCACAGCACTTTTTAATTTGTTACAAACTTTTAGGTCTTTTATTATCAAATATTTTTACAATTATAAATATAAATTTATTTTTGAAAAAACTTTCATTCACTTTCATAATCTGACAAATTATTAGTATATTTTTACATGTTAAACTAAAATGAATAAAATATTAAAAGATGAATATATTTTACAGCTGGGTTTGTTAATTGTCCAATCAAAAGTTGTAAAACTTTAATTCACTTGGCCAATAAAAATAAAATTTTCAATGAAAAGGTTAACATTGAAATGAGTTTAACTAGAAACAAAGGAAAATCTAAACATATTTCAAATAAATGTAAAGATTTTATTTTATTTTTATTTATTTTTTCAAAATAATATTTATTACTTTATTATGTATAAGGGGGTACAGGTTTTAAGAAATCACATATCAGCCACATCAAAATGCTACAAAGTAAAAAAGGAACATAAATATTCTAGGAAAATATTTAAAATATTTAATTCTTTTAAAGTTGCATGGTTGGTTTACCTTTGATCTTGCTCCATCATGGAATTTATTAAGCCACTGTTGAATAAATGTGGAAGTAACTGTGTATATATGTTTGTGTACAAGTAAGCAGTCTATAATTAACTTTAAATGCAACATATATTATATTATAGTGACCTGGGTAATATTTATATGTACATCTGCACATACTATGAGGCATGGGTTTATGAAGATAGCAGTATTCATATGAAAACTAAATAATATTTAATAAATTAGCTAAAATTAATATTATTTTTGTAAACTAGGCTGTATATAAATTACTTAATTTATAATTAAAAATGAGAAAATGTATTATTTTACCTTTTTTAATGCTGTTACTTTCATTTTACTTTTTTAATCAATGATAATCTAAAAAAATACCTTGTTGATTTTAAAAATGTAGAAATCAATTTATCTGTAATGGGGGGATGTCCCGTGAATGGATAAGGTAATTAGCACCACATGGAACCTAATAGTTTTTTAGGCAGAAATAGAAGATGCTTTTTATTGATATTAGAGTCCTGTGACCCAAGTTCTACATTTTGTATGTTTTTCTAGGCAGAGATGAGATATAGAATCTTAAATTTTGCAAAAAAGGGAACATACAATATTAGGGTTCTGGTAAGAAAAAATATAATTAAATGTAAAATGAATAAGTTTTATTTTGACTTTTGTATATACACCTTCCATCGATCATTTTTTTATGTTTACAAAATGAGGCTTACAAGTTATAAATTTAAATGTTAATTTTGTAACATGCATGATTTAATAATGCATGTTAACTTTTTATATATTTTAAATATGTTTGCATTTTATATGTTAATAATACATGATGCTTTTTATATGCTAAAATATGCAGTTTCTTTTATAACTTGTGTTCATTAATGCATGTTAGTATTTTAAAAATATTTTTGCAATCTCAGATCTATGTTGGTGCATTTAACTGATATTATAATCATGTGACCAGAGTTCTAAATTTTTCACATTTTGGTCTTTTTTTTCCTATGCTATCTCATATTTATTTTGTAAAGTTTTGCTTGACCAGATTTCTAATTTTTTTTAATGTTTTGTTTTTTTTTATTTTATTTTGCGCATGCCTATTTTATTTTTTCAACTTCTAAATCTTTTATGTTTTGGCTTTTTTATATGCAATCTCAGATCTATTTTAATTTTTTTACATTTTGACTTTTTATTTATTATGTAATCTCAGATCTATTTTGTAAGTTTTTCGTGACCAAATTTCTATCTGTGTAGCTTTTAATTGATATTATAGTCACATGACCTGAGTTCTAAATTTTTCATATTTTGGCCCTTTTTTTATTATGCGATCTCATATTTATTTGTAAAGTTTTGCTTGACCACATTTTTGCCTTTAATGGATATTATAATCATGTGATCTGTTTTGTAAATATTTTATGTTTTGGCTTTTTTTTCAAAGATCTGTCACATGACTGGAGCTCTAATTTTTTTCCATTTTCGCATACTTTTTTGGCAATTAGATGTCTCTGATGACGTTTTTGGTCGTTTTTGAAATTCAAAATGGCATTGATTGCATACTAAAGCAGCACCAATTCTCCATTGTATAACATTTTATTATTAATTTCTACTCTGTTTGGCTAACATTTTATTTTTAACTTCTACTCGGCTTAATTTATGGTAGAAATGTAGTTGTATTTAATACTTTTAGAATCAGGCCAATAAAAATGTTAATTACAAGATATAATTGTTGATTAATAAAAAATGGCTAAGAATATAAATTATTTTTATATCTTCATGTGATTTGTTCAAGAAAATTAGAAATTACTTAATTTTTAGAAATAGATATTTAAATTTCCATCGTTTATAAAATTAATTTAATGTGAGATAAAAATTGGAAACTCTTTGTTTTTATACATGTACGATGTGAGTGATCTTTTACATAATACAAAAACTGAAATACTATCATATAGAAAAAAAGTATTTTTTAGGAAGGGAACAACAAAGTTCTTTTTTAAAAAAAGTAGTACTATAATGTATACAAATTATAATATCGTATATGCTACACCTCATTAGTTGTATCTGTCAATATTTTCTGTCGAGGCATAATGATTCAAATATTTGACGTAGAGAAGCAGGAATATATGTAATTCAATGTTTTCAAGATTTTGTGATAATTACATGACAAGTAATAACTGCATAACAATAGATGAATAAAATGAAAAAAAATTACACTATCAACAGTCCCAACAATAACAACAGTATATAAGACCACCAAACTCTTTATACAGTAGTCCCACCAAGTGCATGCCCTTGTAATCAGTGAATGAGGAAGCTTATGCATAATATCCCTATCTAGTGCCTACTCATCCAACATTCCCAGACTAGTTTCTAGCCTGTGGCTTGCATCAGAGAGGAGTCTTGGATTTGAAAGAAGTGCAGCTAGATCTTGGGTTCGAATTCAACTCCTTAGCTGTTACCTATTTTGCTAATTATAAAACTTGGATCCCAATATTAAAATAATATTATTTTCAACCCAAGATCATTCACTGCTATATTCATATTCATCTGCATTCAGTTCAACATCTACACATTTCAGTGTCTTTGATTTTTCAAAAATTATGATCACCATTATGCTATAGACAGGATAATTATAAAACCATCAAAACACTCCTGATCATTATTTCACATTCAAAGTCATTCTGTTAATAATAATACAGCACTCTGTAAATGGTAGTGTTATCATGTGCATGCCTTCATAATCAATGGATGTAGAAACCTTTGAGCATAAAATCCCTATCTAGGGTCTACTCATTCAACATCTTCACATTAGTGTCTAGCTTGTGGTTTTTATCAGTGAAACCTTTCAGATTTGAGGGCACTGCACTAATCTTTTTGTATCTATTAATTATGAAGCCTTCCACTTGGTGGCGCTAGTGTATGGAGAGTTTAGTACCCTTATTAAGAAGCATGTATAAACATATGAAATGGTGATCATGAGATATTTTGATGGTTTAATATCTATCCTATCATAGCATTATGATGGCCTTGGTTTTTGAAAAATCAATGTCACCAAAATGTATAGATGCTGAACTAGGTTCAGATCTACAAGATTATATAAATTTAATGATATTGGGATGGAAACATCATAGTGTTTTCATCTTGGGCTCCTAGGTTAATAAGTAAGTAAATAGGTAAAAGGGAGTTGCTGGAGCATTGCATTAGGTCATACAATCTAGGTGCAGTGCTCTCAAATCAAATATTCCTCACAAATGAATGCTTTAGTGAGAAACTAGTCTGAGGATGTTGTTGGAGTATGCACAATATAGGGATTTTATGCACAAATCTTCCTGCATCCATTGAACATGAAGTCTTACACTTGATGCCACTACTATATAGAGTTTGATACTTTTAATAACTGCATGTGTAAGCATATAAAATGATGATCATATGAATAATGGTATTAAGTCAGTTTCAATAAAATAAACAACTGCTTAACATACTATTAACTTTGCATTTTATACACAATTAATGAACCTATACATAACAATTGATAAGCTGAGCACTTTCAGGAATTTTATGTTCCCCTATTCATAGCTCTTTTTCACTAGTAGTTAAATGAATACCATGATAATGTATGCAAATTAATCAATAATTTTTAAATGGCCCACTTTTTAGAGATAGTAGAACAGGTGTCTCTTCGGTTGATTGCAATAGGATCATCTGTGTTAAAACAAGCCTCCTTCAATTTACATTTTGTGTTGTGCTCTGTGCACATTAGCACTGATGTTGATTGAAGCCAATTGTGCTCTACAAATATTGATCTGCCTTTGTCCTTAGTTCACATTCTGTGGCACATGTATTAATGACGCAATACCTATGATACACTAGTGTCAATATTTGCTTTCATTTCACCTTAGTATGTTGCTTGACTCTCTCATTGTGGGACATGTCATATTGCACATGGTGTGGTGGTTAGTTCAGGTGTAATTATGTCCTTAATAAAATGTGGAATGTTTATGTTTGTAGAAATTTTATCTCATCTTCTCTCTGTCTTTAATGGTAATGGATAGAAGCAGCTGCTTTTGCATATGTGCCTTAATTTTCTCATGGTTACATATTTTTGTTGAATTTGATTCTGCAGCAGTTGGAGACATTTAATTGTGTGCATTGCTGTAAAAAATGAGCCTTTGTTCAAATGTGCAAATAGATAATCCAAGGCGTAGCAATAGTTGATTCTGTGTTTCTTGGTTCATATTGTAATATCTAAAAAATAACTTCATTAATATTTCATATGATTTAGTTATTACAAGTGTTTATCATAATCAAGATTTCAAATTAGAAATAGATAAACAAAATAGTAAGAAAACAAAAGAATAAATTGTTGATTGAATATATCGAAAATTTTAATGAATATTTGTGTGGTGTAATTTTCACTACATCACACTTATTGCATATGAAATACTGCTACTGTAGTAATGGACTGTCTATTTATACTGAAAGATGATGAAGAGATGTCTATGAGATTGTGATCTGGCCAAGTGATCAGTGCTAAGTTAGCAGAATATGTGCATTTGGGGCTCATAATTTTTTTTCACATGTCTTGGGTCATATGTTTATAATTTTACTTCTTCACAAGATATTAAAAGCCATTGAAACCAGCCATTTTGCATAAAAGTGGTTTAATAAAAATAACACTACAGAAATATTATTCGTTAAGTAGATAATCTCTAGACAAATAAATGATTATTAAAAATCATTAATACTTGAAACATTATCTTATTTCAATCAGCAAAAAATGTTTAAAAAGAAAATACAAAAGAATAAAGACTTTTTAAAAACAGATGTTCTTTTCGAAGATAAATAGAAAACAATCTTTAATTCACAATCTAAATGGTAAAAGAATCGTCAATTTTAAAAACCTACTATTTAGTAAAATATATTCGTTTTTGTTTTTTTTTTTTTTTTTTTGTAACCCAAAAAAAGATATAAATGAGCAGAACATTTGACTCCTAACTATCCTGACCATATTTTCTGAATGATTTTGATTTTTCAATAGAGATAACTATTTTTTTAACTAAAAAATAAAAAGACCTAAGAGTAATATATATTTTCTTCTGTGTTTTCCCTTTTTTTTTTGGAAAAAATAAATGAGAGGATCCTTGTAGTTGTTTTTCAATTAATTAAACAAATAATAGATGTCATCGTATTTTTATTAACAGATTATCTTTTCAACTACAAATATCAGGAGTACAGACATTATTAATGCACCCACCTTCTTTTTATTTTTTATGAATTTTATTTAAATAAATTACAGTTAGCCAAATCCAAATGCCAGAAATTCATTCAACTTTTTCATGTCAAATAGATTTAATAAAATAAAATGTATTAAGTGATAAAATTACAAATAAAATTATCAAATCTCAAATATTTTAAAAGGTTAAATTATTCTCAGAAATATTGATAGACTAATAAATATTTAATTTTTTTCCTGGCCGGGAAGCGAACCCGATAACCTGGGATAACTGCTTGTAAGGCGGTTGTGCTGACCTCTCTACCACCAATGCTATGACACAGGGAAAAAAAAATCAAACTTTTCACTAATAATTATTATTTCATTTAATAAATTTGTCGGTTATTATATGCAGATAATTAACTCTATTAATACTTAAATCATAAATGTACATATATTATTAGACTTTCTTGTTCTTTCTTAATCAAAACTTGTTTTATATATAAACAAAATAAATATTTGGGATCACAATGAATCAATCGAATAAGTAAATGGAATTGAAGATCTTTTATAACTTGAATGATATATAACGGATACCCACAGTACTAATTTGCAATCGCTATTGTCACAGATATTACATAATTATATGTATGGCAATACAGTATGGCCACGTCATTCTTTTTTTTCCAAATCTTAGTTATTGGTGTCAAATTTGTTTTGCTCATAATTTGTTTCAGAAGATGGAAGGATATATTTATAAAAATATACATTTAGAAATGAAATAGATCTAAACGCACCATAAACTATACTTGTCATAGAAGACCATACAATCATTAAAATTATTCTTAATTATGTTCTATATAGGACTTTAAAAGTTTTTTTGCAAGATTAACGATATAAAAGCGATTAATGAAAATTGGTATATTCAATACGAATATAGTTATAGACAAAATGGGAACCCAACGAATGGCTGATTGATATATTGCAAAGACTTAACAACATATACTGGCAAATAACCGATTTTTATTTCAAATTGATGACTCGTAATTAATATATGTATCAAATTTAGCACAAGTATTGAAAGTTAGATTGGAATGAAAATTGGAAAATATAAATACTGTGAGTGTTTTTTTTTTTTGTAAATTAATGAAAGCTATGAAAAATATCTCACAACTACATAAAGAGAAAATAAAAACAAACCAAACAATTTTTATATATAAAGTCTGAAAAAATATAAAAAAAACAGAGAAAATGAAAATAAAAACTCGAAAAAAAAAATAGATAAAACAAGAAACAGAAAGGAAAACCAAAGACGAATTTAAACATTGAAAACAAATTTAAAAATGTTGAAGAAGATATTGAAAACAAGAAATAATGAATGGCGATGGAAAGTCAAGCAAAACTGAAATGAAAGCTCTAATGAAATTTCAGAAGATCAAAAACGTCAAGAAAAAAACATCTATTAAATGTTGGATGATTTAAAAATATGAGCACATTTTCCTGAACTAGATGTTATTGAAAATAAAATTAGACAAAAAGACATTAAAAATGTATAAAGACAATGAAAAGAAGTCTAAAATGTTTAGGGCTTATTATTAGAGCAAAGAAAAAAAGTAAATGTTTGAGAATAAATTATTAATTAAGATATAAGATGTGGAAAAACAAGATGAAATAAAGATTCCAACAGACATATCAAGAATCAAGTACAAACCTACGTAGTAGGGACACAAAAGACATATAAAGGAGAAAATTATGAGACAGAAAAACAATATAAAGAAATCATATTAAAAATCATAAAAATTGTCACACAACAAATAATCATGGGTAACAGTAAATGGGACAATAGATTATACCAGTAGTATATATTTTATGATGTGCTCAGGAAACAAATGATAAGTCAAGAGATATTTGCAAACATAAAAAAGTAAAGAGGAATAATCAATTGCTAGAAGAGGATAATCATAAATTAATAGTTCAAAATTGCAGCGGCTATTACTATATTTGTTTCGAATTATAATTATTTCCATTATAATTTTTTAACTTTATATTAGTTAGTTTTATTTTCAAATAAAATAAGAGAAAACCTCTAGAGGAAATTGTTCCTTGAAACTTCGCTATTTATTTCTCAACAAACAAATACAAAAAAAATATATAAAAACAAATAAAACACCATCATCACAAAACTTCTGAAAAACACAAAGCTATAACATGTTTTAATTATATTGGAAAATCTTTTTAACATGATAGACAAATTAAAAACAAATACCATATGGGTTTGAGCCAATGAGGAATTTTAATACCAAATGTTATAATAACCAGCAAAAGGAATGGCCAAAGTATGTAGTTAAATTACCATAAGTTATATTTATTGCAAGCATAATACAATAATACAAAGTTAGTATAATGTTAATGTAGGTTCAATTTGTGAAATTTTAGTTGAAGGTAAGATATTAGATGATATAGCTATTTCTTAATATAACCTGGAAAAAAGAAAAAAATATGAAGACTAAAATAAATATTCTGCAAGAGTATCATATTTTATTGTACTTTATAATGACAAAATTAAATAGAAAATCATTTATATCTTTCACTTCCGACACACACACACACACACACACACACATATATATATATATATGGAATTTACCTTTTTTATATTCATATATGATATTAATAAATGGAAATAAAATAAAATACATAAACTGGTTATGATTATAATTACTTTAATAATTTTATGCAAGATGTAAATCTACCATTGAAATTTACATAATATACATACAAGCAATCTACTTACACTTTGTTGCTTAGTAAAATATTTTGTTTTACTTAGTAATTGATGTGTTCATTTTGTTCTACATATGATTAAATAATATAACTTTAATATGCATATGCTAATTAGAACTTAATATTCACAACTCTGAGAACATGCAAACCTTTGAGTGATATATTGGGGTATCACGTTAAAAAATAGTAAATGATTAGGGTTATTATATTAAAATAATTCCTAGTAAATATTCTCCTCTTGGCGTAAGTTCGACCTCGCGCTTTTCTGTAAATAGAAAATTAAGACAAACAAAATACTGGACATGAATGTGCTAATAGAAGATACTATCTATCATTCCTGGTGTTGAATTAATTTTGAATGAGTTAAATAATATTTATAAGCTTTGCAAATCATTGTAGTGAGATATTTTTGCATCGATCGCTATCGATAGATGCTTAAGAAATCTTGAATATCTTATATTTGTTATAGATATTAGCGGTTACAGTTCAAACCTGAGTTCATGAAAGAGGTAACATTATATCCATATGTTATTTAGTATTACACACGTATGTATATATATATATATATAATAACTAACAAAAATTAGTTATTAATGGAAAATATCTCATTTCAAAAAAAGAAAAATCACTGGTATAATTCTCTTAAGATTTAGAGTATGTGTGATGTTGGAAAGCCATTGTAACCAAAAAATATACTACCCATTGTAACTATATAAATAAATATTAGTTATAGCAACTGCATAAAAAAATACAGTGAAATCAATATAGTGAAATTATATATATTTCTAATAATAGATTCTTTCAACAAAGAATAATCCCATTTCTGCGTATATAAAACACTATATAAAACACCTTCATAGTCGTACTGTGGCGCTTGTGGCAACTAATTAAAATTAATAATAGATTAAATATAAAATATCATCAAGTTGAAAAAAAAAGAAATTGAACTCTTATTTCTCTCTTATTCAGTTTACCTATGTGCATCCGTTTTACCTGGGCACCACTAGGCTGTCTAAACCTAGCTAAAGTTATTATGATGTTTATTCATATGTGTACATGGTTCAAACCATTTTTTACAACACATGCATTTGGATGAATGGAAAACGTCATCCTTATATTTTAGCTATGCCAATAAAACTATAAGATCCCAATATCATAAATTCTCATTTAATATATATTCATGTGTTACCAGCTCCGCTCAAGTACATAGATTGAGAGAGGCATATATGCTTTTGCTAATGGCTCACAAACAAACATAGTTAGAACCATTATTTATAAATGACCATTAAACCCATTTATTTAATCTATTTATTCATAATAATATAATGATGATTCCAACCACAGCTTTTGCAATTGACTCACATTACAAATTTAGCTTTTTATAAACATATAATTACTTATTTTAAACATTATTATATTTAAATCATGACTTAATCATTAATATTCACCAGTGATGATTATTGTCATAACTAATCTCACAACATAAAATTTAGCTTTTTATAAACCTATAATCATTTACTTAAAACATTGTCATATTTAAACTGTAACTTAATCTTTAACATTCACTAGTGATGATGAATGATCATAATTAAATAACAACATTAAAATAATAATAATAATAATAATAATAATAATAATAATAATAATAATAATAATAATAATAATAATAATAATAATATGTAAGCCAAATATTATATAACTATATTTATTAAGATTCTCTCCTTTTAATAGAACACAATTATAATCATTCAATTGATTTCAATTGTTATATAATCAAATTAATACAGGGTGGGCAATTGTTTTGTCTCTAGGGCAGCAGAGATTAATGGAGGGCTGGATCAGGGAACACTTTGTGGAAGCAAAGGTTAGCGGAAGGCTGCACCTTTTTTCATGACACAATAAATACACTGCTTTATTCCTTGTATTACCAATGAAATATTTTTTGTCCATTCTTCATTAAACGCACAACATTTATCACCCATTTTACATTTTTTGGAGGGTTCATGGTTTCACTAAAGTTGAAAATGTATATATTTGCTAATGCAAAGACAAAATTGAAATTAATCAGATCAACTGGAAAAGCACTGCACATCGTATCTACACCGTGCATGTGTATTGTCATGACAATTCTACTGGAAAATACAAGATAAATCTTGGGTTGCACACAAAAAGGAAATCTCAGTTTAAGGCGGATTTTTCTGATAGTTTTGGTGGGCCGCATAAAATCTCTAAGCGGGCTGCATGTGGCCGCTATTTACCCCCCCCCCATGCATTATTAAAGCAAAATTTTGTATTTGTAACCAAATAAAAAATTAAAACATATGTAATGTAATACATTATTAGAATGAAATACCATACATGTAACTAATAAGAAAGTTAAATATACGTGTATGCTCTTATCCATTTAAGATAAGCTGGTTTAAAATTAAATATTAAAAAAACAAAAAACAAAATATTCTATCTAATGCTTATTCAATATTTCTCCCAACTTTATTATATACGTTATAAATACAATACAAAAGTCATTCATGCCATATGTGTGTATTCACTTTCATACGTGTGAATTTATACTTTATTAATTTGCTCCCTTAATAAATCGATTAAGGAACAAGATTTTAGTCTAACCTATTGTGACTTATCTAAATTGACATATGTCTGTATAAGCATTCACACACACACACACACACACACACACACACACACTCGTGATATGTTATCATATATATATATATATATATATATATATATATATATATATATATATATATCATGTTAAAATGTTTCCCTTTATATTATTCAATTATAAATAACTCATGCATATAAAAATATTATTTAAATCTTGAGAGAAGCAATTTTCATATCAAATTTAAATATCCAAAATAAATAAATAAACATTATAAAAAATATATTAATCAATTGCTCAAGAGCTGTTGGTTAAGCCAACAAATGATAATAATAAATAAGTCATTAAATTACAATAAAAATAATATTCAAGGATGATGAAATTTAAATCTTATAACTTCATAATGTATTTCCGATGTTGTTATGCATAGTGATACTTAATAACAAAAAAAAATAAACTTTTTAATGTTTATGTATTTAAAAAAAACAGTGTGTGACCCATAGAAGAAGATTCAAATGATTACTTTAAATTAGTAAAAAAAATTATTAATGAAATTTCAAACTTACCGATCCATTTTTCAGTTATTAAAATGTCCAAGCTGAGACAAAAGACTGTTCTCTAGTCTATAGTTTTTGGCTGAGTTGGCTGAGCTTTGGCACTTCATTCTTTTCCTTCTTTTAACCATTTCAAATTCATTTAATGCACTCTTGATGAAAATAAAAGGAAACTTTAAAAAACTGATTAGTAGATTAGTTGAGGCTTGATGTGTGGATTATATACTATCATCTTCCATCGTTTCTTCTTTTTGTTTTCCCTTTCTACAAAGATGATGATCTTTTAATAGGCCATGGGGTGAAAAATAAGTGTCTGAGAGAGCATTGACTAGAAATGTGGCCATTCTTTGGGTCTTCAGTGTAACCTTCTATAGTGACACCAGAAATGTTGATTGTAATTATGTAGCACTGTTTCAGTAACAGCTTATAACATCTTACTAAAAAAATGAAATAACCTGAAATTTTTAAATTTTTTTATTAATGACCTAAACTATGTTTGAAAGCAATTATAGATAGAATTTGAAGATTTTAAGTCTAGTTAGCTCCAACTAATGTCAGTTCATCTTAATCCACTACCACATTGTACACTGTTCCTATATCTCTGTTCTATATGTTTTTCTTTTTCATTCTGTCCATACTATAAACAATCTATGTCAATAACAGTATCATTTTTTCCATAAATGTTTTATTATTAACTAACATGAATTGTACTGCTGCTAGCATATTGTTTCTTATTATTGTGATTATCAAGCTTTTTGATAAAGAGAATGCTATCAAATAATTCAGTAATGCAGCTTTCTTACAGAAAAACTGCATGTAGATTCTACTATTCTCTCTAGAATATGATTGCTGCAAGACTTCCCTAAATATGCATAGTTGTCTCTCTTTACTCCAAAAACTGCACAAGATCACATGTCTATAATCCCCAAATATCTGTGGCTTTATACTTAAAGTATTCCACCATTCTCTGGACCCACCCTGTAAATGATTACTGGCCACAATCTTTCCTTGTTCCTTTCATTTGTAGAACGGAAACACTTCTTGAAGGCTTTAAAGTTGCTCAACTGGACTTTCTCTTTTATCAGCCATAATTTTTTTTATCTGGATGGAAGTCATAACTGTAGGTTTTATTTTCCTACTCTCAACTTCCTTTCTGTGCTTCTCCTATTTCCTTTCACCTCTTAGCATCTCTAAATTTTGCTCAAAAAAATCTACAGAATATGCTATTTATCTTTTTTTAATTATTTACTTAAATTGGAGAGAGTAAAAAAACCACTACATCATTTTCTTTATTTTATATACCCCACTGAAAACATTATTTATTTGTCTTATCATCTTAAAAGATCAATTCCTACTCTAAGCTGTCTCTACAATACACATCTATATCTCCGAACATTCAAAATACTTAACTCCTGCTTCTTACCACTGAAATATTTCTCAAATGTCTGAGCAAAATCTTACATGGGTTTAAAACTTTTTGGCCCCCTGATGGATGCCAAAATTTATTTATGTAATGGTCAGTTAATTTTTTTAATTACCTTTGATCACAGAGGGTGCCACCAGATCACTCCATATCTGGAAAATTTGTTTACTGTGATCAAAGGTTAATGATGATGATGACCAGCACTAACCAGACTCAGCAAGATAGCATGAGATCTTAAGATTTTTTTTCAGACAACCAAGAAATAATCTAACAACCACTGTTAGCTAATATAATGTTAAAATTTATTAGGTTTACAATAAGGATTTTAGAGTCTATTAAAATTCAAACATACACAAAAGTAAAAAACTTTGACCCATCTTTCTTGCAGGGCATGTTTGAGATAAAAGAAGACAATAAACATTTCAGCAGATATGCCAATCCTCTCATAGAATTATTTCTTTCACATTTAACATTTTCAAAAAAAAAACTAGTCTTGTAAATAATCAATGAATCAGCATGGATGAGCTTCTCTAGAACATTGAATCTAGAGACATCATATGTCACAGGAAAACTCATGATAATTATAATTAAAATTACCGAGATTGATCCACTTACAAGAAGAACAAATATAATGTGAAGGATTTATGGCTTGTGTAATTTCAGAAAGAAATCAAAATCCCAGTTGTTGATAAAATTATTCAATCAAGAAAACATAATCCCAATGATAGCAAGTTACTATATTCTAAATTAATTTAAAATGTCTCAAAACTAAACTGGTAAGTAATGAGAAAATAAATAATATCTGGCAATATTTATTAAGAATATAAATTACTCGAAGGTGAATCTAAATAGCTAATAAAAGAAATTTGCAATACAGGCTCTGTAACATAATAAACGGATAATCTAAACATACAAAATATACTATTTAAATTAAAAAATATCTTTACACACTAATAGATAAAAGAATATGTTATGTGATTATGACATGAAAATTTTATACAATTGTTACTTTTATATGGAGTGGAGGTTCTTACTAGAGATTTATGCCCTAGCGAGAATATAAAATAAATTATCTTATGGTACTAATAAGTCCAGTGACTACTCACAGATGAATGCTGATAAGATAGATTGAACTCTTTAAAATGATTTCTTTTCTTTAAACAGCAGTGAGGGTGAAGGCATGTGGTGGAATCAGTCATAGTTCAGGCTTTAATTAGATCATAATTGGGGAAAACAGCTCAGAGATCAGGATCCTTCTAGAGTGGGTTTAGCAGCACATCCTCAAGGTTTGAATCTGCATGGTGTAAAAGTTGGCCAACTTGTATAGTGAACACAAATTATTGTATGTTATCCTAAGAATTCGATTGAAGATTCTTTCAAAATATAAGTGACGGTCTCTTCACTCTGGGTCATACAAGCAAACAGCACTACCTTCATAACTATGAAAAGTCTCAAATAAGCACCTCCATAAGCTAATATAAAATAATGATTAGAAATCAGTTGACAAACCAAAATGAGTAATGTTGTTATTCCAGTAATAATTTAGGTAATTTTCTAGATTAATTTTAAGTTTCCTCTCTATAAGAATAATCAGTCCTCTCCTTTCTGAGTTTAATTTTTTATCACCTCTTTAATCTCCTGCTCGATCTTTTTTTTTAATTAGAAGTTTTAGCCTAGCGCAAATTTCATTAAAAAATATTAATTAATTAAACCTCTGCTCTTTTTAGATAAAATAAATTCATATTAAAGCAACAAGAATGCAAATAACTTTTCAATTGATCAAAAAAAAAAATTTCCAGAGTCAATAATACAATTAATTTTCTTTTAATTAAAAAAACAACCTTTCAACAGATAAAATATAATGTTAGTTTTTCTTTTTACAAAATAAACTCTAAAGATTTTGAGTCACAATTTTTAAACAAAAACAAATTACAGATAATAAAATAAATATGTGTGTGAATATACATTTCTTATGTAAAATATTTAAAATTTTGAGATGGGAAGTATCCTGTTCAATATATATATATATATATATATATATATATATGAATATTTGAATAGGATACTATATACATATATATACCATGTTTGAAAATACTCATTTTTACATATAAATTCAATAGCATGAGATCACAAAAAAATAAAATGGATGGTTGAAGTATAAGAGGACAAATAAATTTGACCAGCTTAACATAATAAAAAAATTGTTTTTGAACTGATATTGGAGAAACAATGATACTATTTGAAGATGAACAGAAAGGGAGCAAACCACCACCAGCATCTGAACAGTATAATGAAGTATTTTTTTCTTGCATATAAAAACCATTAAATGCCAAACCACAATTGGATAAAACTTCATTATATTATAAATCATTTTGAAATGTATTTTGGATACAATACTATTGCCATAGGACTGACCACCATTATTCTGACCATGAAAGCATGATGATTTTGTTTGCCTACTCTTATAATTACTGAATGAGAACTCATTGTCTGATGTTAAGTGTCTACAAATAGATCATGAGTAAGATCAACAGAGAGGATCGATGAAATCTTATTTCAAAGAGGTTACATAGAGATGTCAATAAGTGATCAATATTTTAATCTAAGGAGATCAGTCCATAAGGAATAGACAGTCCACATGAAGGACATTGTTTCCAAACTCATGAACATTAATCAAGGTGATTTAATGAAATTTTGATTTTGTTTATATATTGTAGCAGAAATAAAAACATACAACATAGAGATAGAAAATTATTAATTATTAAAATATATGCCTTAAAATCTGTGCCATTTGTAACAGTATGAATAAATAGAGTTGAACTGATAAAGAAGGTTGAGAAAAGGCTGTTACTTTATAACTGATTACAATCTATATATTGATGAGTGATAAAATAATAGTTGCTATAATTCAATAACTAAACACTAAACAGGATAATGATATACTCCAGCGGTTCATCATTTGTAACCGAGTAAATTAAATGAGAAATGAATTCACTGTGTTAGCTAAAATACAATTTATAATTAAATAAAGATGATTCTAACATATAAATAAGAATATATGCATATCATATCATGCTCTATCTGGGTGTCTATTGCTAATTAATTAAATATAACCTTATAGCCAGATTGCAACTATCTCAAACATTAATTCTGTCATGCTAATAATGAAATAATGGGGAAGTCATTTGAACAATAAAACATACTGGCCATTGTCATCAAATAAAATAATATTAAATGTAGCAACTGAATAAAATTACCCACGGTGAGATCCCTGGAGTGCATTTCGCTTATCTCCAATACTAGGTTCTTTTAACAAAGAATCCTTCCTATTCTTCTTTCCAAATATATAAGACCATTCATGGTCATATGCACACAATGGTGCTATTCATGGCAATTTATAAAACATATTACACAAAGTTAATAAGTTGGAAAAGGGATGGGATCAATTTTTATTCAGTTTAGCTAAGTACATGTGTTTTCCCACAAGCACCATTAGATTGTTTTAAATCTAGATAAATATCTGTTTAGAGTGTACTGAGTTCAAACTCATTCGGTACATTTTTATTACACATGACTTGGATGACTAATGAAAAAAAATAAAAATGACATTCTTATATTTTATCCATGTCAATAAAATCATAAGATCCCCTATATCACCAAAAATTTATATAGATCAAGATTCTTATAGACATTGCTAGCTCATTTATGTATATTGATGAACAGACAAGTATAATCTTATTAATGCTTCCAAACAAGCATCGTGAAGACCATTACTGATATAGATGGCTACTTAACTTAATTATTTATCACAATATGATGATGATAATAATGATGATGAAAATGATATCATAATAATAATGATACCAATAGTGATAATGATATCAGCCATAGCTTTATAATAAACTCACAACAATAAATTTATCTTTATCTAAACTCATAAGCATTTATTTAAAATTATTCTATTTTAAACTGAGATTTAAACATAACACTAACTAGCATTTATATAAGTCTATGGTTATTTACTAAAATACTTTTATAGTTAAAACTAGGATTCAATAATACTAGTGATGATGACTGATCATCACGCATCTCTATGCATGATATTCAATTTTCTATAAACTCCTATTTGCTAAATATATTAATTATGTTAAACATTAGATTTAATGCTTATAATTTATTTAATCAATGATGATGACGATCTTAACTCCTTTATAGTATTATTTGAAACAGTGTTTTAAATAATAACATGATATCCATCTTTGATGAAGATGATCAAAACTCATGGACACCACATAATTTTAGCTTTCTATTATTGAACTATAATTATTAAAATTTGGTTATTATCAAGCATAATTCCTAAATACTTAAAGGTAAATCAACATTCTAGTTTACTTAACATTTTGCGAGCGCTTTCTTAGTATTTGCGAATGCTTGCTCAATATTTATGAATGCTAATGATTCTTAATATCTGCGAGCGATGATGATGATCATCATTTAAACAATAGAATTCAGACAAGAAAAATACAACAATATTTTTAATAAGAACTTAGAAACCAATTAAGATATATAATTATATTTTATTAATACTATTTTTTTTTCCTTCTTCAATATCAAATTTACTAATTAGATAAATGGCTTATTATTACATTAATTCAATACAAAACTAATACAAAAATCTATATAAGCACAACAAAATAAATTTAATATATAAGTTTGTCATTTTGGATATTTTAAAATAAGCTAGCTTAGAATGACATTAAAAATTATATTTCGTGGAATGCTTACTTAAGACCTTCCTAAGTTATTATATCATAAAAATACATTTCATATGTAACTTGTGTGTTTTATTTCACTTCCATTCAAATGTGATTCCTGCTTTATAATTTACCCTATTTAAACTAACTATGCATAACCTATTCTTTTGATGTGTTTGTATAAGCAGTTACACATGCACCCATTCGGTAATGTTAACATATATGTCTAAAATGTATATCCCTATATTAGAGATTAATACATAAATTACATATATAAAAAAAAAATATTCTTGCAACCTCTTAGCAAAAGAAAATAAAATACATTATATCAATTTTAATATACAACAAGATAAAAAAAAAAAAAAAAAACATTATAAATGCATATATTTATAGGTTGCTCATTATCATAACAAATGAAGAACAATAAAAAAACATTTCAATATTACAATATATAATATAAAAAAAAATTAAAAAAATAATCAAAATTTAAGTTTAAAGATTTAAACTGTGTTTGTGTTATGTTATGTGATATTGAGAATGACTATCGATAAACAAGCCCCTAATGTTTCTGTATCAAAAGAAAAAAAAATAATGCTTTGACCAATAAATTAAGGTTTACTTTTAATAAGCAATAATAAAAGATCTGTTAAGGAAAGTTCATAGTTACCTGATTACTTTCACTTCTTATAAATGTCCCGAGTTTGAATTTTCAGACTGCTTGTCTTTGCTCCATTTAAAAAAAAATTCTTGTTGATACCTTCTAATAAACCTGAATTAGTTGACTTGCTGCTTCCACAATTTTAAATTATTTATTGTCGATGCTTTTGATAATGCTGAATTCGTTGACTAATTTGTTTCTATTTTTTTAAAAAAAAAAACCATCATTGTAGACACTTTAGATGACTATGAGGAAAATTTTAACAAAAAATTGGTTGATAGCTTAATCAAACCTAGTTATAAGGCATTTATACAATTTTCTTTTCCTCTTCCTTCTCCTTCTCCCTCCATCCAAAGGTAATGAGCCTATAATAGACCAGGAGCCAGAAAAGAAGCATTTCAAATAGCTGGTGTGGTTGGCTTTAAACTCGATCATTTTTTTGGCTACTATTCGATTGGTATATGAATCCATAGACAGATTAGTGAGCTAACCCATGATAGGAATTTCAAGAAGCAGAAGAGGTGGTTTTAGCAATGCAAATTCATTGTATTATACACAGCAAAATATATTAATATCATTTCATAGAACTGTTAATAACTTCTTCCAAGAAATTCAATTTCATTCCAACTTTTTCCTTCTTTATCTTGATCTTGCTGGGAATTACTTATATATACACACATCTTCGTCTATACTGACTTTAAAACAAGAGTCTTTTTTTCTTCCTCTATTTTTTAAAGAGTGAAAAAAAAATCAAATTGCTCACTCTCCTTTTCCCAACATTAAAAAAAAACTGACTGCCACATATTTTCCCTTAATAATATTTAAAAAAAAACTGATCTTAGTAATATTAATGATTGACTTTCTTTTAAAACTACATATTGTTAGATCACTCTCCTCCAAACAAAAATGGAACTGACCCTTAAATATTGTTTCATTCGTTTTTATTGCGAATTTTAATCAAAGAAAATGACCACCTGTAAATCTCTTATCTTGAGATAAAAGATCAAAAATCAGAGTTTGACAAGTTTGATGGTCTGTCGCAATTAATAAAAACTCAGGATTAATTGTCACTTTTATCCCTTCCAAGAATCACTTCCCTCTCTAGATATCTACAATCTAGATAACACAAAAACAACAAAGCTTGCAATCTAAGTCATTAAAAGATTTGTGTAAAAATGTTTTATGTTTAAAAATTCATACTCACACGTGTACATTTCCACATCCTAATCTATTAATCTTGATCGCTTTATTTTACACCTTCTTTCTGATCTGCTTTAATTTAAGAAAAATTAATGTTAAATAATTTAACATTTATTTTAAGAAAAATTAATGTTAAATAATTTAACACCTTATTTAATAAGAAAATATAATAAATCAATATTAAATATTATTACCTTCTCTCTCTACAACTGCTTATTCATTAACTATTTATATAGACTATATAATAATAAATACACACATAAATCTATATATATATAAGAAAAAAAAATTTTTAATTAAATAATATATCTGTGGGTTTGAAATGAGTCATATACATACAATATATATATATATAAATGAGTCATATATATATATATATATAGTAATTTTATTTCCACACTTGGGAGTGTAAATCTTTATAGTTTATGTAGCGATTTGGCATTAATCACCATAACATGGGATAAAAGTAAAATCTTTAATATTATTCTATATTAAATGCATGCACTTAGTACAGTACATAGTTTACATTATTTTGTTTGTGTTAACTAATAATTGTTATATGTATGTTAATTAATAATTATTATATGTATGCTTTTTTCAGTGTGAATGACTAATCTTCTGGTATGGATACTCTTTTCTGTCAACAGTAGGGATTTATAAATAGATGGGGTGTTCCTAAAAAGATAAAAACAATGTTAATCTTAATTGGACTATGATGCAACTGCAAATATGCCAACAGAAAACTTAAATTATTTTTGTATTGTATATAATTAGTGTCATGTCATCAATTTGTACCATTGGATCAGGGTTTGGAATCATAAATATATTCAATTATTAATGTGGAAGAAATCCATTCTAGACACAGATAATTATAGTGTTTCACATATTTAAAATATGTTATTCACATCAAACTGATCTGTAATTTATTAAAATCATTTTGCCTTCACAAATCAACCTTTAATCTGGAATATGCACACTCATTTACCTCAGTCTTATATAATACTACTAAAAGCAGTTTGGGTGAATAGTTAAACCAATTGTAACCTATATAAAGGTGCAGCAGTTATTAACTTGTATAGATTCATTCCTGAAGAGAGCTGAAGTCAAATTCTCTTTGAGTTTGAATATTGAGGCATAGCAGAGCCAGAAAGGGGGTTAGATGTGGATGAACTAACCTAAATTGCATCTGTATTTAATAAATAAGTACAGACCTAGTCCACTGAAAGTATATGTACTCATGGGTTATGCATTTTACTGCACCATCACTAGCATCCTACCGAAATACTCTTGGTCTGACCATAATAAAATGCATTTCCCCCCCTTCCATTGGAATTAACACCAATTCTTTACAACTGGTGCATCTAAATGTGAGTCTGTGATGGAATTCGTCCTGTTGTAATATATATATATATATATATATATATATATATTACAACATATATGGCTATCTACAAGATCTGTATAATATATATATATATATATATATATATATATTTACAGACAACCAATATTATTATTACCATAACATTTTTGTGACATAAACACATATAAAACTAGCAATATTACAAAATAAAAGAAGATACATATTTTTACATAAAAATGAATATTATATTTATATACAATCATAATTGCCTCTAATATTCTCCAGTCAACACAATTCTATGAGATTTTGATTCATTTCTATTTTTTATATTAAGATTTTAATCCAAATGCAATGTTTAGTGTTATGGTTCAATGTTTTCCTAAGCTTCTATCCTTATCTTATATCTTTATGTAATATTGGAAAAAGAAAAAAAAACATTATTTTGATAATGTCAAATGAAATGAACACTGTTCAGTTTGAATGATGTTAACAATTTCATCAATAATCTGAATAATATTAATGGATAGAATATTTTTCAGTACAACAGCAAATTATTAAATATCAATATTTCCAAGAATCTCTTGTTCATTTCAAAAACTTACTGTATTACAAAATTATACCACATTTATTTTAACATTATCTGCTAGCTTCCTTCTTGCTCACTTGAAAGTTCTATACAATCTTTCTGCATAAATATTTTTATCTATTCCATAGTTTTTTTTTTTTATATCACATACCAACTTCTTAAATAAATAAATTATATAACTAAGAATAATTGATTCCTTCCTTTAGGTAATCAAATTATATTGGTACATAAAAAGAAGAATAAATCTGCAATGGAATAATATAAGCAGAAACAAAAAACATAAGAAGAAGAAAAATTCCTATTCCATCGACAACTACTTTTATATTATTTCAAAAAAATATTGTTTTTTTTTTTATATATTTCAATTTATGACACTTGTCTATCGTAATCCAAAATCTTCCTTCCATCTTTAAATCCAGCAGTGGTCTTAGTTCAAAGTCCAACTTTAAAAACAACAACAACATTAATAATAATAATAATAATAATAATAATAATAATAATAATAATAATAATAATAATAATAATAATAATAATAATAATAATAATAATAATAATAATAATAATAATAATAATAATAATAATAATAATAATAATAATAATAATAATAATAATAATAATAATAATAATAATAATAATAATAATAATAATAATAATAATAATAATAATAATAATAATAATAATACATCATCAATAATGATATTTTATTTACATAAAATAAACACATATCTATATCCTTATTATAGTACAGCATTACACTGTAAACAACATTTTTTTATTATTTGCACAATAATATATGTTGTGAAAGAATATAGGTCCTTACAACATAAATTATATTTCATAATCTGAACATCTAAATAATAATGAGTGCAATAAATCAACAGTATCAAAGGGAATAATGTTATCAAAATAATCAAAACGATTTGTAACTGTAAATAATAACAATCTAATGTTGCAAAATAAACATTTGTATCCTAGTAACAATATTTACATATGAAACTGCTTCTAATTTACAAATGAGAGGAAAAATAGATTTATTAAATTTAGATTTTAAACTTAATTCACAATACAAAATAAATTTGACTCAGATATCTACAAATACAATATAAGAAGATTTATTTAAACTTCTTTGCATCAGTGGTTTCAATTTAAGTGGAGAAGTCACAAACTTTAGTGTCTATATAAATATATTGGACAATAAATAACAGTGTGATTCCACTTTTATTGTTAAAAAAGTTTGACATGACAACAAATTATGATTATTTATTGCTATTGATAGTGGGATTGTCCAAGTGTTGACTCATTTTAATGATTACTTATAAACCCACTTAACATTGAGCATTATTAAGCTTATTACTTTACGAGTCAAAAATGATAAAAAAACATAACAAAAATAGGTTTTATTTTGTAATAAAAAAAAATTATTTAAAGCTGAGAACGCTTTCGATACAGAGTAGTATCATAATCATAGCATCATGTGACTAAAGAATGTTAAGATCCAGATTTAAAGTTACCTTTGAAAATTAAATAATATTTATCATAAAACTTAATTTTTAGTAGATTTGCATACTACTGAAGAAAATTGTTGCAAAAAGTGCCGTTTTCAAAAAAGTGTTACTAGAATCTTTTTTATTGATGGTATGATGATCATTAGCTTTTAACCATACCTCTTTATTTTGAGTGTAATTTGAAAATTATAATCACAGTTTGTAATGTTATACTTGACTATTTATTGGTCTGTATTCAGAACAGATTTTATATATATATATATATATATATATATATATATATAATATATATATATATATATATATATTCTAACAAATGAAAATTATGGGGAGCCATCCACGTTGTGCGTCTAAATCTAACTAATGAGAATTTCTAACTTATACAATCGGGAGAGCCAGATACAACTTATTTTATACAGCCTCCACATTGTAGCCGAATCTAACAAAACGAAAAGGCTTCTTTACTTAATTAATTGTATAAAATTTATTAAATTGATATAAAACGTATTTTGTAATCTTTCGATCGGTCATCCACATTGTATTTCAAATATAACTAAAACGATTGGGAGAGTTTACAAATATAACATATATTATCAGACAGTTTAAGCTAATTATAACTTTATTCAAATGGTGGCACATCCTCATTATGGATCAATTGTAATATTTCTTTATTTAAGCTTGGGAGACCACACTATGCATTAATTATAACCTATATTTAAATCTATATGGCATCCAAACACTTGCAGCTAAGTTGCATGCCAATTGTAACGTTTTAAGGATAGATCGATGGATGTTTCATCATTCCCAGCCAACACTATTTCTAAAGCCTCCTGGGATGATGATGATGGTATAGAAGATCTTTAGTCTTATTTGCCAGGGTGCCAAATTGCAACTTTAATAAAATATGGAGGTTAAACCTCATTTCAATATCTTATCAATAAATTTCAGCAATAATATTTAATGAATGGGTTAATAACTAATCAATTGATTAAGAGACCACTGAGAATGCATTAAAATAACAATAATAATATTCTTGGAAATTCTTGGCTATTCTCAGCACACACCATTCACCATCATCAAAGCTACAATTAAAATTTTGTTCCAGTTACAAATAGTTCCATATCCATCTCCACTTTCCTGATCCACCCCTCCATCATCCTCACATCCCTAGATCTATTACAATATTATCTCTTTTACTATTAAATTTTCCATTATGCTAGCCCATTTCTCCCATTACAATCTCTTCTCAGGGTTTTTAGAACAATTAGGTGTGGAGATCAAACAAACTGCGAGAGATTATTGGTGAAACACCCCTCTCATGATCAGATACAAGGTGATATTGGGCTATCTTTAATGTAGTTTAATGTCTATTTACATTAAAGCTCAAATAATTTAAGCTTATCAAATCTTTTAGAAAATAACATTATAAATATATTCCCAATTAAAGTAAAATTATAAAGAAGTGAATCTAGAGAGGTGTTTGAATACAATGGATGGGGAAATAAATTTATAACCATCCCCTGTACTCACTATCACTTAATAACCACCCCTATTCACAATTTATATTTCAACTATATTAAATTATTAGGTAATTTTGAGTATTGCCTTTCGATACATAAGCTCAGAAAATTAACCATTTTAAATAAATTTTATCGGCTATTGTCTATGAAAATGATAATTCAACTATTAATAATAATATATTGGTGTATGATTGGATTTGAGATGCCTAGATTATAATAACCCACAAAACATTGAGACGTACCAAATTTTTATTTAAAACAAATAAAATTTTTATTTACATACTACAATTCAATACATAATATCTACATTCACTTGATGACTCACATGGCTTCCCTCTGTTCTAAAACCATATTATGGTATATAAAAAAAATCTAAACACATAAATATCCCTAAATCAATAAATAATATCAAGAGGTTTTAAAATATAAATATTCATTTTTAATTATTAGGGAACCACAATTACCATGGAGTAATATTAACATAAGACAGTTAAAATAGTATATACTTGTGCATCTATTATACTTTGTTCTCATTTTTATCCCAGATATAGTGAACATTAAATCCCCCCCCCCCAATGTTTAATACTTTTAGTTACTGATTTGTTTCCAAGGGTAATGCTTCCAATAATAAAATTTAATAATTTTATTTAATGATTTTAATCTAATATTCCTTGCCCTAGGCTAAACAATAGAGATATTTTATGTATGATGGAACTAAATTAATTTTGGTTACTTTCAAGTGTCAACGAATAGGTATCTAGCTCAATCATCACAATACGTGCATACACACTATATTCATGTTCTTATGGCAATAATAATATTTTAGTAATATTACCTTTCCAGGGAAGTTCTCAGTTGGCTGTAGATATATTTATTAAATAATTTCAGATACGCATTGCGTAGGTTTTATTTAACCCTTAAGTTGAATATTTATTGTCGTTATTACTCTTGGCTCTTATTGATAAATTAAAATGTATCAACAAAACAATGTTCAAGTACACCAATCGCACACACAATACCTGCACTCATTCTGACATCAAATTGAGTTTGCAACCCTGTATCCACCATTTATAAGTAATGCTTAATAATAGCTAGATTTCATACACCCATAAGGAATATCAACATTAACATGAGGCAGGCAGTGACTGAATAAGAGAAAACCTTTTCACTAAGGTTGAGATATGCTAGGATTTTTATCACTAGTCATATAAAGAGAATTGGGTTTACCAATCAATCTCTGGCCATCATCAAAGAAATCATCTCACGGTGTAGAGAACAACTAAGTGGGAAAACTTCCACTCTGTTTAAATACCTTGTAAATATAATAGAAATATCTTAGGGAGCGAGCTAAAGTACGACTCCACTAGCTTGGTGGAAACTCGTTGTCTACCCACATATACAGGTCTAACATCAATCTGTACAAGTAAAACTTTCATATCTACATTACTCTTGCGAATTAGTACACTGGAACATGAGCCAATAATATTTCCAAGCCTTAATTAGCGTGTATCTAGTTTTTACTTTATTAACTTTATGATAATAATAATAAGAAATGCACATTAAAATTTTAAGATTACTTCTCTGATAGGATAATGATGATATTTTATCCCAACAATCATGCAACCTTCATAAAACATAGTATTTGGTTTAAGCACTTGACAAAAATCCCTGATCCGACTTAAAAAACATTTCCCACAACAATATCTCTTACTCTTATCATAAAAAATGTAAAGCATTTAAAACAAGGCACATACAGAATGATTTGGCATTAATTTTGTCTCCCCCTAAATGATAATAATCATAAAAGCATTCAAAAGGCACATACAAAATGACTTGATATTAATTTTTTTCTACCCCAAAAATAATAATAATAATAATAATAATAATAATAATAATAATAATAATAATAATAATAATAATAATAATAATAATAATAATAATAATAATAATAATAATAATAATAATAATAATAATAATAATAATAATAATAATAATAATAATAGGCACATACGAAATGACTAGATGTTAATTTTATCTACCCCTAAATAATAACAAAAATAATGAAAGCATTTAATAGGCACATACATGGATTAATTTTAAATGGATATATATGATAAATAATAATAAAAAAATATTTTCTTTTCTTTTTTTTTAAATTAAAGATTCTACAAGAATAGCAATAATAATAAAAATATACTTAAATAGTTCTCCGGGAATGTCCTTTAGATTTCTGGTTTCCATTTTTCCTGTTTTTCCTTTCTTTTATCGGTTTATGTGCACATATGACATTATGTAGAAATAGTCCTTATGATAGAGTTTGATTCCTATGCCCAAAGGTATAAAGTTTTTAAGCTGCTGTGAAGATTTTCTCATTTTGATTTCTGTGGATTACAGTTGAGTAGAACTTGTCTTAATTTCTTAAATATATGAGTCCACTTCTTGTTGCATTTTTCTTAGTTCAATTAATATTCATATTTAATGCTTTATATAAAATTACAGCGTTCAGATTTAAAGCTTTATATGCAAAATCAAAATGTAGATTTTCTTATTTTATGTAGTTTAAATGTTTACCTTTTGCTGACTTCTGATAAATTAGTAGAGATAATTATGATGTTGATTAACTTCCGTGGATCGATGTATACCTAACTTAAACTTTACGCGAAAGTCATTGCTTTTTCCATATTATTAAATTTGGAAAAGTTCATTTTTTCAAGAGACTGACAAAATAGTAATAATAAATGATTTTCTTTTCTCAAAAAAAATGTTTCTTTATAACTTTTTCAGCCAAGTTCTCGCTAAAACCTATAACAAGAAAACTTGCGAGTGAGATTGAAATAAAACCAGCCACCAGCTACCAGCTACAAAGAAGCAGAGCTCTTATAGTGTCTGGCATCTAACTCCCCTCCCTCCAGCATGATATTACATCGACCGTTCTGAATGTCTCTGGTCAGTGTTTTTGCAATTAATTGCCTATCATTTCTTTTTCTTTCTTGTCATTTTAAAGTTATGCTCTCTCTAAAAAAAACACATGTCCCATTCATGTCTGCATTTCAATAGATAATCACCAATTAGATCTAAACTTAAATTCTTGTCATTATAGATATCACTTTAGTAATTACTTTAATAATTCTACAATCAATTTTCATGCCAAAGAACAAATAAATGAGAGCAAGCTCTCTTTTTTTCTATCTCCTCTTACTTTTTCTTTAATAATAAAAAAAGTGTATAGCAGCCCAACTTCAAACCTAGAATCTTGACCAAAATTTTGGCTGCTATAAATAGACTATTAAAACGAAATAATTTCTTCTTTAGAATAGTTCTTCATGAGAGACACAGGATAATCATTATTTACTTGGGAACTTTATAATTAAAATCTCTAACCAAATTTAATACACACACAAGCATGTTTCACATACACATTTTTTTAATTAAACCGATTGTTCAATATTTTAATCCTTAATTATTATTTTTTTTTACAATATATAATTTTAATTTAATGAACTGTTTAGTGCTAACTTGTTAATGTAAAACTATCACTATCTACTCTCCCTCTCTAAAGTCGTTTATAAATCGTACATCCCCCTCTCTTCTTTTCAATCTAACAATCAAATGATGTATAAATATTGCCTATCTAATAAATCATCAGTAATATTAAATTGTCCCCATAAATCAATATTAAATCAAACAATTTTTTGCCTACAAATCTTTTAATGACAAATGTATAGATTGCCTTCCAAGTAAAATGTATGCAATCCCTTTGAATATGGGTTTAAACCTAGCCTTGGCTAAAAACTTTCTCTATTGAAGAAAAAAAATATACAAACTATGAGAAAATCTTTGTTAAACATTATTTTACATAGTCAATCAAAAAAAATGGAGCCTTGGGCAAATCCAAGGGCTACAATATGTATATATATATATACAAATCAATATATACTTATAAATCCAGTACAATTTACATAAAAAAAAAAAAAAGAAAAAAAAAAAAAAGGGATCAATATATAGCAAAATACAGTACAATTTACATAATTTATATTATTTTTAGAAGTACTTTCGACTATACATTTTGTAGGATTTATCAACTATATAACATTGAATAATTAAAACAAGACAACCTCTAACAATACCCATAGTTCAATTCAGATTTCCCACAATTCTGTTATCTTAACATTTGATGACTGGCGATTCATTAACATTTGACAAAATGTATTGTTGAAAGTACTTCTAAAAATAATCTAATTTATGTAAATTGTACTGTATTTTGATATATATATATATTGATTTGTATATTACATATATTGTGAAATGAATACAGATATCAAACTTTATATATATATGAAGGTTTATTTATACTTATTTGTATGAATAACTACAATCTATGTTGTCACGATTGCAATCTTTAGTGTCTATTGATTGTTATTGATATTGGAATTGTCTAAGTATTGACTCATTTTAATGACTATATATATATATATATATATATATATATATATAATTTAAGGGATTTGAACTGATGATTTTTCAGTCTATTAATAATAGTAACTAGGCATTGAGCAGACAACTGGTGCTGCAAATAAACAAAATGAAAAGCCAAATGATAATTTTAGAGTAAAGAGTTAACCAAATAATCAACAATTCCATAATGGTAAAATTGAGAGTAGTATTTGGATTTAATACATATAATTCACCACAATGCAGATATTAATAGTCATTTGTTTCTACAACTATGCATTCCGATCATCACACATTGGGGAGCATGTTCTCAGAGATAGGGGGTTTGTTTCTGCAAGTAATATTTGTGGCATTATTGCTATATAGTTATTAGTGTGTGTTGCATAAAACTAAAGTTATTATGACACTATGCAGATTAGATATCATTATTTTGTGGATTTTTTTTTACAAAATTAAAAAGTCTTATAAACTATACACACTGGCTTCAATATATGCATACAATAAAATCAGTCATTAAAAAATAAGAATTTATTAATTGAAAAAATTCTCTCTTCAATAATTCTCAAGGTATACATAAGAACAAAAGTTCAAATCTTTTATAATTCTATCTCTTCGTTATAACTTCTTACATATCTTTATTAAAAAGAAAGTATTTGTTTCAATATAACTTTCACTGAAAGAGTTTCATTCTATCCCACTTGACAATCTGAAATTTCAATTTTCATTTTATACTCTCTTTTTTTCAATATATATTTTTTATCAGACTACAATATTCAAGAATACTATAAACCATTAAATTCCTATCCTTTAGACTATCTTATCACTTTATCTTGAAAGTATTTTTCTCTTTAATTATTATCACACAAACAGTAAATAGAGTTGCAAGTAATGTGGTATTTTATCTTGCTTGATAAAAAAATATATCAGCAATTTATATGCAAGTTTCTGTTGCTTTTTTTCCTAGCAGTTTCTAATAGTTATGGAAAAATCACTGGACAATTCACTAAGCATAAAAGCTGATGTGCCACTTGATTTGGTCTAGTGCACCATATTAAAAGGACATCCGAATATAATGAATATTTTCATAAGTTTTATTAAATCGAAATAATTAGAATAAAAATTACCACTGTATAATTTTTGACTTATAGATAATTATTTTCGTCTTATAATTCTTTAAAAAACAGAGAGAGAGGGAGTGATGGAGATATCTATTTTACGTCATATCGACTACATTTACACGTGAAATATTTTGGCTTCGTTTGTAAATTTTTATGAATATTTTCTCAACTAATTCATGAAGTAATCTGTTTTCTAACAAAGATAAAATTAATTAAATGAATATATTAGCTCATATTTACTAAACAAAAAATAAAATTAATTAAATGAATATATTAGCGCATATTTACTAAACAAATAAATTCTTTATTCATACAATTATTTTCTGCATGTGAATATTTTATTACTCATTTTTTTATTTCCATCTTATATGTATATGCATGCTTAAGTAAGCACACACGTGTTTTCCTAAATATAATCACAATGTAACTTTGGCATGGCTATGACAATGATTACACTATTCACCCTCCTCCCCATCTCAAGCAAACGATACACATGACCACATATATGCGAAAAAGATGCATGATAATCCAATATATATATATATATATATATATATATATATATATATATATATATGTATATATATATATATATATATATATATATATAGTTCATACGGAACCAGCACTTATCATTAGTTGGGTCAGATCATAATCTATCACACATATATACAACCAGTGCTCAATTTAAATTAATATAGAAGTTCCTCAAACTTTAATGGACATGCTTCAATCGTCTCACCTTTACAATTGTTCAACTATTCATTTTATTGAAAAACCAATGATAGAATGCTGAAAGCCCTTACTGGATTTGATATTGTAATCATACTCATGTAGATATTGTGCCACATATATATGAAACAATATATGATACTCACATACATATTTCATGCACAATAAGCACTTATCTGTTGAGTCAAATTTTAATCACTCTCACATATACATAATCAGTGCTCTGTTTAAATTAAAATAGAAGTTTTCAAACTTTAATAAACAGGCTTCAATCTTCTCACTTTTTCAACTATTCACACATTCATTTCATTGAAAAACCAATGATAGAAGGTTCGATGTCCTTATGGGATTTGATATTTTGGATTCATGCTCTTGTTGATATTTAGTCAATCAAACCCTTATATTATCGGATCATTATGTATCAATATATATATATATATATATATATATATATATATATATATATATATATATATATATAATATATATATATATATATATATATATAGTAGAGAGATGCGACGAACTTTTACTCAAGCAACCGATACACATTGAGGTTGTAAGACTTTGAAAGTAATAATTAACCAAAATAACCTTGATAATAGGCGATGTTGGTATATCAATTAGTTGATTGTTTTAAATAGGTAATGTGAATTACAATAGTATTCGTAAGCACATATAATGTTAATTTTATATAGATAATTATAAGATAATATTACCATATTTTTATTAGTGTTTGTAATTCAAATGCTAAGAGAGTAGGTGACATTTTTTTGCCGTTTCATTGAGACCGATGAGTCAATTTATCAGAAAAATTAATAGTTTGGTCTAAAAATAAATTATTTTCGTCTATACTATGGAATTTGAGGGTAAAGTATTTCGTATTATAAAGGGTCCACATACTTATAATCGTTTCATTATATTTGTTTTTTGATAAAAGATTGATATAATTGTTTCGTAAGAGATTTCATTATAAAAATATTAATATATGTACTTGATAATATTGGACTTTTATTGTTGTATAGACTAATAAAAGATTTCAATATTTTATAAATGAATTGGAAACAAATAATATCTTTATGCTGTTCTTCCATAAAATAATAATCAGAAAATAATATATTTTTACAACAGCTATATAAATATCAAAAGTGTTTAATACATGAAAGCCTTTGTCAACACCTGATTTGGTCCCATTAAGGTGCTCGATTAAAAAGGCTTTTATGTATTAAAAGTTTTGATATTTATGTAACTGTTGTAAAAAAATATTATTTTCTGATTATTACAGATGAATTGTATACTTGAATATAATAATACACGGTTCATATTTTTTTTAAATAATTTTACTTTTGACAAAAAGTGGATCTATATGTCTTTACGTTCTAGTACCTTGTTCCTTCAAAAGTACAAATGGAATTATCAAAATTAAAATTAGCTGACATTTGTATCTTTTACTGCTGAAATAAAATCAGGTTGTGTATTATCTGTATTATTTTAATTCATTTCCAAAATTTAAAGTAAAAAAATTAGAATTTACACTTGTTAATAAGAGGTTTTACGTAATATATTCAATTTCTTATGGTGACACTGGTTGGATAAATTTTATGTATTTTTATTACTTGTCTTTTAATCTTAGATTTGAATCGTTAATAATTTTTAAATTTACTTTAAAAATATCAATTCCATAAATGAAAATGATGTAATGAAAATTAACTCACTGTAATACATATAGCTTAATGAATAATTTGACAATTTAGGGATTTTATAACATATAAACTTAAAGTAAATATTCACTTGAAGGACTTTTTCTAGTAAACTACTGTTTTATTTTGTTATCTGGTGCTGAATATTGCTTCTTAACGAAACCAAAGGTAATGTGAGCTTTATTATTCTTGATTTTTGTCTCAAAGCAAAAAAAAAAAAAAATTCATTATATATGTGGAATATTATAAGCATATCGAATTTTCCTTGTAATGGGCGCAAATAAATAGGAAACCTGAATTGATAATAATGTTTAAGAGATATAGAATCAACAAAGCAAACGACAGAATTTAGCCACATATATGATAACACAAGCCAATGTTTTTTTATCACAACATTTACATTCATTATTTCAGCCATTTCATTTTAAACTATATAACGGGAACTGTTTAGATTATGTTAATAAAGCACGAAAGTAAGGTTTTTACTTTTATTTCCAAAATATTTTATATTTTATTTCAATATATCATCGCTGTTTCCAAAAATATATTTTACAATAATCAATTTAAAATAATTAATTTTACATATTTAAAAAATAATTATAATGTTCGAATCATAAATTAATTGATTTGATTTGAATTTCTAAAGATTATTTATTTAAAACATAATTGTATGTTGCACAGAAAGAAAGAGCCAGATCATTATATTTAATTCCTTCTAATATTACAGTTAATATATGTTATACAAATATATCTTTAAAATGAATTTAAATGCACATCTTAAAAAAATTTGTAATATCATAACTACTGTATAAGATGAATGAGTTAAAATTTAACGAATAAAAAATAGAAATTGGAAATGTAATCAATAATATGAATTATGTGAATTGAATTGATAGTTCAATCTTATAAAAGTGTTTGTTTTCTCATATATTGTTGTTCAAGTTTAGTTTTGAGAGAAGCATATATTGAAGGATATCAATTACATTCTTCGGGACTCCATTGCATATAAAATAGTTGAAAACAATTTTTTTATTCGTCATTTCTATCGTGTTTTCTAACCTACAAAAGCATGCATTAATATGTAAAGTGAATGACATCATATGGAAATCAGATATCATATTAGCGATATCCTATCTAAAGACAGAAATTATAAATTATGAGTGATTAACGTTTACTCTGAACTTTCTAAATGTAACATTCGATCAGGGTAAGATCGCTACAAAGTATGTTGTTTGTTATTATTTTGAGCCTTTTCCTGTTAAATTATGAAAATTCAGAAATATATATATTCATAGTGAAGCTTTGGGTTTATATTCATTGGACAACTATTTTTTTGCACTCCATTACTAAATTAAACACAATATATTCCTGTTTTTATGTTAAATATATTAATTTATCCCCACAGACAAATATATGACAACGTCTTTTTTATATGTTTTTTGTCGTCTGCGTGATAATTATGAATAAAACCGACTATCTGCAATTTTTATTACTTCACATTATTGTTAAAAAATAGACTTTCACACGTTTCTATTATATTTAGAATCTTAAATTAATATATTAAATACTGAATTCTTTTTTTTTTCAAATGTAATAAAAAATTTTAATCAATATACTTAAGCAGTAAAAATTACATGGTCATAGAAGTGTACAAATCATGTTTTCTGCAAATTTTACGAAGAATAGTTTTATAGTGATTACATAACGCAAATAAGACTGTGTTACAATTGCATATAAACATTTTAATAATCTAAATACTTATTAATAACTGTAGAAATTTATTTTCAAAGAAACTGTTATAACAGAATAACAAAATTAAAAATACTAAGGTAAGAACAGATTTCTCTATACTTGTTACCTTTTATTTTATATCACTGTTATCTTTTGTTTTATATACAAAAATCGGCGATGGAAAAGTCCATTTGAAAGCACAAAAACTATTAACACTTCACGAAAGCTATAATAAAAATAAAAAGTTATATAATTTGGATGTCTATATCTACTTGTGTTTTATAAGGATTGCTTTATAATGTCACGCTTTTTAGTTTCTTTGATAGAATAAGTTAAATTTGTGCAAGAAAATATTCAAATAAATCTAACACACAAATGATTGACAGAGTTTTTTAAAACAAATACTATAGATGGTGTGCCGAAAAGGTGAACCATTCTAGGAATTCTGTATATCTCAACGTAAAAAAAGATTACTTTTTGAGGCCACATAATATGAACTTGATACTTCGATTATGGAAAGCTAAACGAAGAATGCTCAGTGGGTCATAGAAAATATCGAATATCATTATTTTTAGCATAATAAAACGTGCAGATAAAATGAAAGTTCTTAAATTTGGGGTTGATCCCATTAATTATTCGACCAAATATTGCAAAAAAAGACGAAATTTATGTATTTATTTTATTTTAATTAAAAGGGATTTACTCAAATATTCTCTCAGATATTGTTCCATGCATTATTTATCTAGGGTTTCTGTTTGTAACATATAATAATATTTCGCTTTAAAGACAAAACCGCATATTAAATGATGAATCATAGAGTTATATTTTTTCATAAATCTATCTCTTTGTTTGACTTTCATTCTTCATATTAATCTATCTACCTATCTATCTATTTATCTAGCTCTGTGTCTCTGTCTGTCTATTTATCTATTTGTCTATCTACCTATATATCTAACTATCTGTCTATATATCTGTCTAACTATCTATTTAACTACCAAGCACCTACTATCCATATATATATATATATATATATATAGACATATATATATATATATATGTCTATATGTCTATCTAACCCGTTATCTATCTACACACCTACATGATTACCTACTTATATATCTATACATCTGTCTGTCCGTCTGTTTATAATATATCTATCTATCTTTCTATCTATCTATTAATCTATCTATTTATGCATTTATTTATTTATTTAATTGTTAATTTTTCGCTTGATCCCAATAATTATTTCGACCAAATATTGCAAAAAAAAAAAAAAGAAATTTATGTATTTATTTTATTTTAATTAAATGGTATTTCGTAAAATATTCCTTCAGATATTGTTCCACGCATTATTTATCTGGGGGTCTCTGTTTCTAACATATAATAATAATCCGCTTTAAAGACAAAACCCCATATTTAATCTTTACTGAATGATGAATCGTAGATTCGTATTTTTTTTTCATAAATCTATCTCTTTGTTTGATTTTCAATCTTCATATTCGTCTATCTGTCTAACATCTATCTATCTGTCTATATGTCTCTCTAGCTACCTATTTAACTATCAAGCACCTGCTAACTATCCATCTATGTATCTACATGTCTATCTATCTATCTATTTATTTATCTATCTATCTATCTATCTATTTATTTATCTATCTATCTACATACCTAACTGACTACCTATTTACCAATCAACATATCTATCTGTCCTTTTGTTTATAATCTATCTATTTATTTATCAATCTATCTATCTATGCATTTATTTTTTTAATCTTTTCTCAGCAAACTTAGTACTACACATAACATACCTATATGATTATTTATCTAATTTTAAATACAATTAATATTTGCATTCAACCACAAAAAGATCTAAAAAAGAGAAAAACCTGAATTAATGATATCAGTTGTGTTCTTTAATTAAAAGAAATAGAGACTTGATGTATTAATCATTATGCATAGTTAAAGTGTAACCTGGACTAGAACTGAGAAGATAATCTCCAATTTCGTGCATGTTTGTTATTAAAATTAAAAAAATAATCAATTTAAAATAAAATTGTAACAAACAATTCATTATTAATTTAAAAAAATATTTAATGCATCAACTCGGCTTTCATTCTTTAATCAAACATTTTCAAGATGTTTCTTTTTACAGAATCACGTTATCGACTACCCTATAACAACTACACCGAAAAAACAACTTAATTACCACAGTTTCTAAATCAGTAGAAATATTAATACACAGCTGCATATGACTAATATTAATTTTTATTTTATTTTAATTGTGAAACAAAATTGGTGAACTAAATGTATCAAAAACAGTTGAAATCAATTTAATTTCCCATATTACATATGGGTAATATAGACATTTAACTAATTTGCTGTATGAAAAATAAAGAGATATTTGAAAACATACTACTTAAATTAAATGTTATTTAATTAAGAGAAAAATAATAATTAATTTTTTATGTATTTTGTCACAATAATAGCTATTTAATTTTTTTTATTATGAGAGACATTATAATCTGAGAATTCTCCCACATTACGTTGTTACTAATAAAATGAATATTTTAAAAAGAGGTCTAAATATTTCTAAAACAAAAAAAAAATATATACAATTTTATAAATATTTTTTCTTCTTTTTCCTCAATAATTTTACATATTTACCAATTTGATATTTGGTTTAAAAATTACTGAAAGAAAAAGTTTATTTTTAGTAAATTATTATTATTATTATTTTTAATTTTAACATTTAAGAGGGATAAAGAAAAAAATAAATTTAAATGTTAAGTAATATTTTTAAGAGTAAAAAAAATGATTTTAATATTCTGTTAATATTTCGCATTAATTAATCAAGGTTATTTTTCTTTTTTCATTGTTTGCCTCTCTCCAAAGCTAAAGTCAATGTAATTAATGTGATTATCTTGTTTGAAATGAAATATTCAGTTAAAAAGAATGTCAAAACCTGATTCTAATTTATGTGGTTGACCTGTTTTCCAATCTTAATGATCATTGAGGATGATAGATGAACATTTTTTATTGTCAAAATTGGTAAAATTGGATATTATTAAATATTGTTACATAGGATACAGCATTCTGATTGTCTGAAGCCAGGTTTGTTCAAGAAGTAAAGGTATGGCATTGTTCGGTTTGTTTCAATGTCTTGTAAAAAGCATTTATTCCTGACCAATTTTTTGTAGTGGACAGTCAAGCATGACCCTGCTGCTGAAAATAACAGGAGCAGAATTTAGTCATGTAGAGAACATTGCAAATTTAGTTCTAAAATGTTTTCTAAAATGAAGTCAGCCATGTGTTAAATATAGTTAAAATCTGAATATTATCCACCTTCATGTAACTTGTTTCAATGGAAACTAATGAAAATGAAACAAAATATCCTAAAGTAATATGCCACCAAACTTGTCTCCAATGAAAACAATAAATATCTATGTGTTAGCCTAACATAGAAAATTTATTATAAAGAGGATAAGTTATTTTTGTGTTAACTTAAAATATTCTATTGCAAACTGGTGTAAATGTGACTGCATACATTAGTATCATAAAACTGATACACTTTCTAGAAGAAAACCTACATAGAAACTAAAAATTACAAGTATCAAAGAAGGACAGAGAATGAAATTAAACCATTGTACAAGGTAGTTTCCTTAATGTGTACATCACATTTAAATTTGTAAAAGGATTTTAAATTAAGTAACAATTGATGATAATTAATTTTATTAGTATCAATTGAAACATGTTTTTGTTTGAATTATTTTCTCTGTAAAATTAGAAGAATTTTAGCCAATTTAAGCTTTTATCTTTGTAAGGTAAATATTTGTTTTCTTGTAATAACTAATTTTTTAAAGTAGCATTTTCCTTTGAAACATGTCTTCTTAGTCATTTGATTTCTCTCTTTAAATTTATGTTTTAGAGAGACTTTAATTTTTATTAAATTTAAGATTTTTAAACATGTTTTTTTTTTTTTTGTATTCATTTGATTTTCCCTCCAAAATTTACCAATGAGTGTTTTTTGTTGATGTAAAGATTTTTTTCTCTAAATTATGTAGTGGTTTTCCAATTTTTCTCATTGTACAGAGAATTACTTAGTGAATTAAAAGTTAATATAATAATGAAAGATAAACATATTAAATTAATGGATGGAAATCAAATAGTGAGCTATTTTAAGTATATTGGATTTTATTGAAAAAATATTTAGGATTGAATTATCATATTATCAAATCATTATTTTTAAAATTTAAATTATTAAACAGTTATTTTGTTAAATAATTGTTTAAAAATATTTTAGTGTTAATGGGTTACCTCCTCCAGCTATCTGTTTTTTTTTAAATTGGCAGTGTGTAATTTTATTTTAATAAAGCTTAGTATATAAATATTTAAATTATTATAGTAAATCTATTTAATTATGATTAAGTGAGTCTTTAAAATATTTTTTTAAAGTTAGGTATTTTATTTATTTACCCGTTGCTCACAGTCTTTTGAGTTCTTGCTTTCTGAATTAGTTTACCTCATAAATTTTCCTTCAGTGAGCATAGAGGTTTATGTTTGCATTTGGACATTCAAATAATATCTCTGGATAGTACAAATATATGACCTTTAATGTTCATTCATTGCATTTTCCATTCCATTAGAAAAAAATGTATTATTCTTCAGTACAGTAATTGTACTATGTGGCCTGAGCATTAATGAAGATCAGAAAATTTCAACATCTCACCAATATTTTTGTATTATGAATAATGAATTAGCACTTAGGTACCTGTATTTAAAGTTATATGTTATTTTTTGCCATCAATTTGGTAATAGTTTGATATTTGCCTGTTTAAAATGTGCCTGTTTTAAATCAAATGACAAAGCTGACTGTTGATTATTAATTGATTAATTGCTGTTGAGTTTATTATTTTGTTTAATACTAGAAATAGAGCTTTTAAGTATAGTTGTTATTAATATTTATATTGTTAGTCCATGCTGACTCTTATTTGTACAAGTGAACATGGTCATTTTTCCTTTATATATTTTCTCATTATATTTCATGATTTATTTATTTGTAACTAATTAAATATAACACCATAGCCCATTTGCAACTATCATAAACATTAATCATGTCACATTAATAATGAGATAAATAAATTATCCCATTTCTCAACACACAAAATAAAAAAAAAATTAATCACTGTCATCATTTAAGATTTAAAATATTTCGATATTGGAAAGTCATTTTAACTAACAAAATATATTAGCCATTGTCATCAGATAAATCGCTACTAGCTATAGCAAATGAATAAAATTACTGTGAAATCCATGGAGTGCATTATGCTTATCTCCAATAATAGGTTCTTTTAACAAAGAATCCTTCCCATTCCTCTTTCCATATATATAAGACCATTCATGGTCACATGCACACACTGTTGCTATGTATAACAACTTATAAAAATTATCAAAGAAAGTTATTATGTTAAAAAGGGACTTTATCATTTTTATTCAGCTTAGCTAAGTACATGTGTTTTCCACAGGTGCCACTAGATTGTTTTAAACCTAGATAAATCTTATCTGTCCATAGTGTACTGGATTCAAACCCATTTGGTACATTTATTACTACACATGACTTGGATGACTACCAAACAAAAAATAATGGCATTTTTATATTTTATCCATGTCAACAAAATTATAAGATCCCAATACCACAAAATTTATATATCCAATACTCTAATAGATATTATCAGCTCATCTTAAGTATACTGATGAACAGATGCAAGTACACTCTTATTAATGGCTTCCAAACAAACATAATGATGACCATTACTTACATATATGGCCATTAAACCTAGTTACTTAATTTAATTATTTATCATAATATAATGATAATGATGATGATCCCAGCCAGTTTTTATAATGAACTCATAACAACAAATTTATCTTATTAGCATATAGGCTCCATCTTAAAATCGTCTTATGTTAAAATGGGATTTAATTATAATACTCACTAGCATTTATATATGTTTATGGTTATTTACCCAAAATACTTTTATGGTTAAAACTCTGATTCAATCATCAATATTTACCAGTGATGATGAATGATCATCATGAATCTCACCACATGATATTCAACTTTTTATAAGCCCCTATTTACCAAACCTATTAATTATTTTTAAGATTGGATTTAATGATTATTATTTATGCAGTGGTGATGGTGATCATAACCCTTGGGCACAACATAATTTTAGCTTTTTATTATTAATCTCTAATTATTAAAAAAACTTGGTTACATGTCAAGCGTAAGCCTTAAACACCCTTATATGTAAATCAATATCCTGTGCTTAACATTTACGAGTGATGATGATCAATTAAAACGATAGAATTAAGAGAAGAAAAGCATATATAATAATATTGATAATAATAACTCAGAAACCAAATATGATATAATTATATTTATTAACACTCTTCCTTATTTTATAAATCAAATTTATTAAATATACAATTGACTTTACTAAATATATAATTAAACAAAATATCTTAATACTATATGCATAACCAACTAATTTTTTATATATCTGCTCATGTTACTACATATTTTGAAATAAGTTAGCTTAAAATGACATAAAAAATATTCTATTGAATGCTTATTTAAGATTTTCCCTACTTATTATATTTCATAAAGGTAAATTCCATTTATATAATGTGTATGTTTTTTCACTTTCATACATATGTGAAGCCTTGCTCTCTAATTTTCTACATTTAAATTAACTATGCATAAACTATTTTTGATGGGTTTGTATAAGCAGTCACACATGCATACACCCTGTGATATGTCAACATATATATTTAAAATGTGTACCTCTATATTATGGATTAATACATAAATCATATATATATATATATATATATATATATATATATAATATTGCAACTTTGAGCAAAGAATAAATTATAGCAAAAATAAATAATAATTAAAAAAACATTATAGAGCATATATTGATAGGTTGCCTAATTATCACAATGAATAAAGAACAATAATATAAAAAAAACATTTTAGTATTACAATATATAATATATAAAACAACAATAATGAAAAACTAAGTTTAATGAATTTAAATTGTGTGTGTAATGTTATGTCGTATTGACTATAGCACAATCAATAAACAAACTCTTAATGTTTCTGTACCAAAAGAAAAAAATTATTGACTGTTGAAATTAAAATTTACTTTTAATAATGTCCCAGGTTTAAATTTTTAAACCGCTTTCCTATTTATAGCTTCCACAGGTTGGTTTGGATTGTTTCTACCATTTTAGAAAGAGTTATTGCACATCCTTTAGATAAATATGAACTGGTTGGTTTGCTTATTCCTACCATTTTAAAAAGTGTTATTGCAGACACTTTAGATAAATGTGAAGAAAACTTTAAAAAAAAAGATTTATAGATTAATTGAGGTTGCTTATATGGCTTTTATACATCCTCTTCTTCTCTTCTTTCCTCTTCTCCCTCCATTCAAAGGTGATGATCCTTTAATAGACCAGGAGACAAAAAAGAAGCCTCTCAGATAGCCTATATGGTTGGTTTTCAAACTCGGCCATTCTTTGGTTATTATAGACTGGTATATGAGTCCATACATAGATCACTGAGCTAACCCATAGATGTCAGGTTTCAAGAAATAAAAATGGAAAAATTAGCATGGCATCCTTATGATTTCACAAACAGCCAATATATATATATATAAGTAGCATTTTATATTATATTAACAACTTCTTTCAAAGGATTCAATTTAAATCCATCTTTTTTAGACTAATCTTGCTGTGAGATTATATATATATATATATATATATATATATATATATATATATATATATATATATATATATATATATATATATATATATATATATATGAGTGCACATATTCTTTTATGCTGATTTTAAAACAAGAGTCATATTTTCTTCTTTAATTTGTTTAAAGAGAAAAATCAAACAACTCTTTCTGAGTTAAAAAAAGATGAATAACTGATGCTAATTCTTTAACTTTTTCTTAACTTTCTGCCCATTTTTTTTAACTTAACTGAATATTCAGCCAAAAATTAACTTTCAACTGATCATCTCTTTAACTTTTAAACAACTTTCTTCAAAACACTGCATATTGTTAGCTGACCACCTTCAAAAACTACATATTGTTAAGTGACTTCCCTCTTAATATTGTACCCATCTTTGTATGTCGAATTTCTGATCAACAAAAAAAAATCCCTCCTCCAAAAATAAATGACTGTGATTGTGAAGATAGCAATCAAAATCACACACATAGATGGCCTCAAGTCATTAATAAAAATATTGATAATTATATTTATTCTGTCAAAGCATTTCCTTCCCTCCTTGAGATAATCTGAAATCAAGATAACATAAAAAAAAACAGTTTGTAATCTATAGTCCATAAAAATATGTGTAAAAAAATGTCTTATGTTTAAAACAGCTGGACTCTTATGACAATTCTTTTACACCTGTGTCTAGTTTAGCTACTAATCATTTTACACCTTTCTTACTAGTTTTTCATTTTACAAAAATAAAACTAAATAACTGAATATATTGTACCGGTTGAAAGCCACCACCACCGCAAGTCAAATCGGATTCCAATTCAGCTTAACCAAAACTGAATTCAAACCCAACTCAACAGCTCAGATAGCAGAAATCGACGGCACAGTGCTATGCGCCAAGAACTAGCTCCACGGTTGGTGAGGACTAGAGACCCTTGCACTGACACGAATATCTAATAATTAATTACTTTGAATACTTTTTAAATCAAATCATATGTATGTTCGGGTTGCCAACACAGACAGCGGGTATTAACATTTAAATAATTATAAAAAGAATGATGAACTAAGAAACCAAGTATGTTAGAAAATATTTAATAATAATAATAATTTGTTTTGTTCAATAAAATATAGATTGCATTAGTTACCTCTAGTCTTTAAAAGAATTTATAAATATAATAAGAGTGGCGGTCCTTATCATATGCCAACAAGTATTACACAACATGGGATTCTATGTCTATGCCCCCAACGAGAAATATAAAGGCAGATAAAGGTATTCATTAAGAACGGAAATGATTGTTCTAATTTTATTACGGTGGAATGTGAGATTTATTTTCACATTCGGAAATCTATTCATGAAGAGCAAAACGTATTTTAAGGCATAACTTTAATCTTGATTTGAAAACTGATTTAAACTAAATATATTTGAGAATTGGTTCGACTTTAATTTAAATCACTTCATCACGAATTACGAGCACGGAGCGGGTTTTACCGGAACAAAGATGCAATGGTACTGACGAATTACAAGGCAGAGAGTAAAATTGAAAGATGATCGCTAGTCGATGATCGAAGTCCTATGGCGGCTTGCATTTGGCAAGTCTTACGCCCTTTGACTAATGAATCGGAAAGGAAGTACTTTCTTCCTCGAGAAATTTAAATAAGAGAATATGATCACCGACCAGCCTAACGGAGCGGAAGATGGCCCTACGTCAGCAACATTTGATGATGATGACTTGATAGTCATCGTTGAAAAATAAAACCCATGTAGAATGCTCTACGTGATGACTTGACCAATTAATTAAAGTCAAACGAGCTTTTATCGAACTATTTTAAAACATTTATAAACTATATTAATTATGCCCTAATATCGTGCTCTTCCTGAATATTAATATAAAATAACAAAAGTGGAATTAAAATACATTTAACCCTTTATCGACCCTTTTGCAAAAACATTTTAAATATATATATATGGATAAATAAATCAATATTAGTGAAGCAAGAAATAACATTTTAACATTACGTGAGTATATAAACACTTGTAACTTAGGAGCTGGGGACATAGGTGAAAAACGGAGCAAATAATTTATTATTAGCTAATTATAAAAATAGTAAACGTATAATATTTTCTTTCGACTCGATGATTAATAGAACTTATAAATTTAGTTCTAATGGGCGAGAATAACTATTTAAAATTTATATTATATTATTTGCGTGAGGCAAATAGAACCAAGGAGCTCATCGAGTCGAAAAATTATTGGCATATAATTTTAAATACGACATTAATAAAGCACACAAATATATATATATTAAATGAACCGCCAAGTAAGAAAAGAAAAAGTTTAAAGACTAGAGATTTAAAGAATTACGAGATAGATTTACAGTAGCATGAATAAAAGGTTTTATAAAAATTGTTACATTAAAGAATAAAGAGCTCTTAAATAGGAGGAGAGTAAAATAAAGTTCGAACTGGCCAGAAAGTTTAACGTTCATTATAGAAATATATTACCCTTCCGTGCTTGTCCTTAAGTTACTCCTCCAAGTTGTTGAAAACGTAGGCACCATTGATTGATTATTGGAACAGTATTTTAGTAGCTTTCATTATTTTAGCAGAATGATCGATCCGGAAAACGGTTCAGCAGCTCCAGTGAAGATTCCTCGGGACTTTAGGAACCGTAGCCAGATCCCTGATGTTCTAGCCCTCTATCATGATGAAATACAATTTTTATACACACAGAGTTCACTGCACTACTCTACAACCAAAACTAGTCTTTTTTCTTTACTTTTCAGGGCTATATATCTACTGTTCACTGATGCCTCCGGCTAGCGCTCATTTTATTATCAATCTCGTTTTTTTTATAATTAGTTGTTTTCAGAAACATTCCTTCGATAAGGCTTTCAAACTAATTTTTGAATTCCTTTCCTAATTAGAAAATGAATTCTTAAAGTCTGAAATGATTTTAATTAAAAATTGAATTCTTATCTTTTTTTTATTAATAAAACTTTACTGTTGTTTTTGAGAATTTGAAAGCCTTTGGAAGGAATGTAGCTTTTAATCGCAAAACTTTACAAATTATTTAAAAGTAAAAAAAAACAAGTAT